>CM040242.1:225878834-226053773 GCA_022545495.1 Chrysanthemum lavandulifolium | reverse complement strand
CTACCACAAACAAGGAAACAAGAACGGATGGATAAGCGAGGAGGAGGAGGAAGAAGAGGAACCCAAGGAAGAGTACGAGGTGGAATCGAATCGGAGTTCACGGCCACTAGTAGGTTCAATCCGACACGAGAATAGGAGTTTCGCTTTCGATTTGTTACTCTCCTTATGAGAATTTTCGACATTTGATTTTGAGTTAGGTTCTTTTGTTTTCATTTGACGCTTGAATCTGGATTTTGAGTTTTGTTTTGGAAGATCATCTTGAGACGATTCTGCAATTTTGTTTGATTAATGGAAATAAAACAAGATTTTGGAAGTATAGTTCTGTCTGTTGTTTCTTTCTCATAGATTCGTTAAGTTTCCTATTGTCCTCATAAGTTTCGCCTCGCTATTCGTTTTCTTGGTGATGTTGTTTAATTATCATTGAATGAAGTATGGCCATCATGATGGTATACTTATGTGTATCGATTTGTTATAGTATGTTACTTGATATCCGTGTGTTATCTCAGATATGGTATGTTTTGTTATGATATTAGTTATGTGTTTTGTCATGACCCGAGACCGAATATAATGACAATAAGAACTTGTTATGTGATGCAAGTATTATGACCCGATCAACGAATAATACCGAGATCACATAATCAACTTATTGAAGGTATACGACGTCCGGGAAATGCCTGTGATTGATGTGTGATAGGACTTTGACTTGTATCTCGTTATTTGGTACTTCTTATGTTCGCTTGAATTCGTATCTATTTGTGAGATTTTCGTCGATATCTGCTTTCGTATAAGTTTTGTACGTTTGGAATTCGAAGTTGTTATGACCTGTGCGAACCTATAGATTGTTATGATCACCTTAACCTTATATGTCTCCCCATATTTCTGCGACTATTGAGGCCGATAGGATTTATTTCTGTCTATACATATGATGTCCTCATCATTTAGATATCTGAATAAGTTAGAATCTGTCGTATGATTTTCTGTGTCTCATCTGTTCTCCACCATTATTCTGATAAGTATATAATTATCTAATATAAGTATTCGACTATTGATATGATTTCTGAATAAGTTTGAGTTCAAATATTCTGATAAGAAATTCATTTGTTTCGAGATAAGATTAACGTTCGTATATTCCCGTAAATTCAAACCGATTCGTTTTACGCTACGCTTACGACTTGTCCAATTTCGAGGATGAAATTTTTCTTTAGAGGGAAGAATTGTAATACCGGAATTTCTAAAGTTCACAAAAGACCAAAATACCCCTACAATCAAAAGTATGAAAAATTAATTCAAAAGAATACCAAGTAAGCTATGTAAATTCGAGAATTTTAAGAAATATCCCACATGATCTAAATAAATATTAAACACTTTGTAAAGGTAATTTTATAGTTTATGATTTTATAAAATTAGTTTTGTATTTTACATATTAGCCGAAAATATTTAAAATAGTTTATAAAAGAAATTAATTAGTAAAAGCCCAATATAAATTTATATTAGTAAGAGACCATTTAATTTAAGTCCAATACATTATAAAGCCCATAATAAAAATAATAAATCAAGTATATATATAAAATCGGTTCCCATAAAATCCCTTATTGCCGATAACCCTAAAACCGACTTCAAAACCCTTCATAATTCGACTTCTAGTTTCCAGAGCTTGAGACCATTTTTCTTGGACGAGATTCAAGGTATAGAAGGTGGGAAAATAGTGTTTGAGTTCCAGAATCATTGTGGTGATCGTGGCGAGTTTTTGAGTGAATTAGGGTTTCATGAGAGATAGTTTTTGGCTTCTTTGTTTCTAACGATCCAAGCTCATCAAGGGTATGTTCCTAATGTTGAATTCAGTCCTACAATTCGTATATAACACATAAAATTAGCCATGCATGATTTATAAGTCGATGAAATTATTTGAAACCTAAAACCCTAAATAGCGATATAATTAACGAATGAGCTAATAATATTTTTAGAGATCATGAATCTATTTTTCCAGAAGCTATTACATGTTATGAGACCTGAATAAAATGCATAATCATGAATTGAAGCTTGTGTGAATTGTCTTGGGTTTTCTTGATTCAAACACATAAAAGGAAAGGTTTTTAAAAGGCGATTAGGGTTTTCATGAACTAGGGTTTCCTTGTAATCATTGAAGGTAATTAATGAAGTATTAATGAGGAGCTAATGATTGGTGTAACTTAGGTTTAGGGCTTGCTTTTGAATTATGCCCTAATCGGTTCTAAATAAAAAGGTTTGGGTTGATTTTGTAAATATTGAAACTTAAAGGTTATTTTTGAAAACAAGAAAAGACATGTACTAAACGATAAAATAAGTGTGGGGTTAAACGTGTGATTTTGGATATTTAGAGGGCTATTCAATTTTATTTAACTAAAAGGGTATGTTTTGTAAATTCTAAAACCTTTGGGCTAAAAGTGTAAAATATGAAAATAGAAGGTTAGATCGTATAATTAAAGATGTTAAAGGTACAACATGTAATTTTGGGTAACTATGGGTCAACATGCGAAATGAATTTCGTAAGGACATGCGTGAGTCGAGTTAATTTCCGCTTGAGTTTTCGTCGTTCTAGGTCAATGTGGAAATCATTAAAGGAAGTAACATGTTAATTGAATGCGTAATAAATGATGTTAAAAGTATGGAAACCCTAGAACTTAAATAGGAAGAGATTAGGGTTAAAAGCTAGGTATGTAATTTCGTTATTTCATGTAAGTAAAGATTATGTAAACTATTTTGAAAGAGAGTCTTAAAATCCGCCTTTGACATTTGTAAACCCTATGCTATGAATAATGATCATAAAAGCTCTTAAATAAGATAATTATCATATTAAACCCATACGTTTGGCTAATTTATAATTGAAACCCTAAAACGTTGTAATTCCGTCCGTCACTAAAAATGAGAATAATCGACAACTCTAAAAGTGTTAATGAGATTAATCCGTTATAATGATAAGTATTGAATAAATCAAAACCGTAGATTCGTTGGAGGAGACGCGACGTTGTATCTTCGTATTCGTTCATTCGTTGCTTTTCTCTCATTTGCTATAAGGTACGGATATTCTGTCTTACTTTAAGACACTTATGTTATCGTACATGAGTTCTGACCTTTTCAGTAAAGGTCTCTCATGTTTTCCTTCTTCATCCTGTCTCTTATGATTATTAGGATTCCCACTGCCATTGCTATGAACCCTTTTCTGAATATTTGATCTGTTACTTATCTGAATTTAGGTTCTAGTGAACTACGCAATATCTGATGTGAACTTATGTTAGGAAGACTTTGTTATATACATTTGTTGAACCCTGCTACATTGGGTTATGAACTTATGATTATGAATCTCGGTTATGAACTCGCTTAGGAATATATGATATGCCACTATGATATGAACTTATGATTTACATCTATCTAAATATGAACCTTATGATATGAACTATCCGATATGATTACGTGACCTTGAGTTTGACTATAATCTGTTATATCCGAAAATCATTTGACGTAAGTTGGTTGATAATAACCAAATATTTAACTAGTCATGGGGGTTCCATGTCCGTATCGATGATGCACCTCGATATGACTCTAGGCGAGAGTGATGTTCGCCACGTCTCGGATGGTGAAGCATATTTTGAATATGTAGGAAGGGGCGATGGATGCATCCTAGATCCGATCATTATCCGATATGTTATCCGTGAATGATGTCGCGTATGCGCTGCCTTCACAAAATTCGGGAGCTAGCTACTCCATATATTTTCCGATGTTACCTTTTGAAGAAGAAAGATATTTATAATGTGATATGTTAGTGAATGTGCTATGACGATTTGTTTAAGTGATTATTAATTGCCATGATAGGATAAGATTGTTACACGATTCGATATTTGATATTATGATTTGTTATTGTTACGTGAATACGCTGATCCGTGAGATGAATGTGCTAGTGTATAATTGAGTGTTTTGAAGGTTAATTGTCTGTCTGCATATGTGACCTGCCATATTAAACTCTGCTAAGGTTAGGATTGGATCTGAGAACTGGTTTAGCTATTATGTCTGTCATGACCTGTCTGCTTTTTCCGCTGCTATATTATGGAATTAAGTGTATTAAATGTTGATTTATTGATTTGTATGAATGCCATGTTTATTTTCTAGAACCTGCTTCCGTTAGTTTTGTGATTTTCCGTTTGGTTTATACGTACTCTGTTATTTTGGTATGATATGTGTTTGGTTGTGCTGATGTGTTTGTGTTTATGTCATTAATGTGCTATGTGATGTTAAATTGTTAGGTGGTTGTTTGGATTTCTGTATAATTATGCTTCCGCAGAATCCTAAAGATCTCTCATTTTTTTTTATTTTGATTTCGTTATTCGTATTTAAGTTTTGTTTAGCATTTGTTTCGTTATATCCGCTCACCGGCTTTGTAAGCTCACCAAGACTTTTCTTTTCTGCGCAGTATTTAGCATTCAAGATGAGCTTATGGGATAGCCGATCCGGGTTGGAGAGTATAGACGAGAGCAAGATTTGGCCATAGAGATCTTAGATTTATTTTGAATATAAGTTAATTATATTATCTTTTGTAAGTTTTTGTAAAGGCTTCCGCTATTGTATAGTATTTTAAGTTCGATATGAAACCAGACAGATATCTTTACCCTTGTCGGGTCGGGTGTTACGTACATTGCCCATATTTTCAATATCCGACTCAATAATTACAGCTTGATTGTACTTCATCATGTATCTTTGCTCATCAACTTCATCGTATAGTTTAAGTACCTCGAAATGATTTTGTCTTTGGATGGACCCGACTTGTGGTGATGAAACTTTTGAAAACCATAGGTGAGATGCTAGCCATGAAGATTGTTTGAGCGATGGGTTCATCATCTACATCGAGTCAAATGCATCACAATCGCCTACTTGAAAGGCATTCGATGATTATGACCAATCTCATGAATTGGGCTGCTCATCAACATCTCGCATCATATGTCTTGGCATTCCTTCAAGAAGAAACAAGAACTCCTCTTCATCCAAAGTCGCCCATTGTCCCGAGCTTGCACTAGCAACATCTTATCCACAAGTACTCGGCATTCTCGAGGGAGTTTTGGTGATGTGCGCTTGCAATATGTCCTCACCACCATAGTTGTAACACTTGATCGGCTTTACTTGTCGTTGATTTCCATTCCTTCCCTATTCTCGATTTGCGGAAAACCTCTACCAACTCCACCTCTTCCTTGATCATACTGCTTTCTTGAACAAGTTGTACCATAACCTTCCGTCTCGATAGTGGCCTCGATTGTGTAGATTAGATGTCGCTCGAGGTTGTTGTTGGTGTGTGGGAGAATTCATGTTTTGACCGATCATGAGAGCCGCTTGATTAATGAAGTTTCCACGTGTGCATCAACATCGCCTTGTTTGAACATTGGCCTGAATGAGTTTGTGATTACCATTACCCATGGGTATGACTTGTGAGGCTTTGGTTGTGATTCCTATGTTTGAGTAGAAGGCGCTGAATCATTCGATGAGCTTGTCTCTCCTCAGTTAGTTTTGAACCGATTAAGAATCTTTTTTCAAACATAGCATGTCTCTCATTCTCAAGAAGGAATGCATAGAGTTGCTCATAGTGGGTTTTCTTCAATCCTTTGGTTAGCTTCACGTATGACAAACTTGTGCCATTCGGGATTCATGTTGTTTACAAATTTAGAGTTCAATCGAATGTTTGGCATGGTCATTCGATATTCCTCATGTCATTGACAAGCTTGTGGAATCTCACGTAATACTCATAGACGCCTCATCCGGTTTCATCTTGAAGTGCTCAAACTCATCATAGAGTTGTGATTATCATCTTCCATAGTTAATTCGTAACTGCATGAAGCATCTTGACATTATCCCACACCGCCTTGGCTTCGTGTTGTGATTGATTAGCTTGTAGATATCTTTTGGAAGACCTTGAAGTCACGATGTTAGAAGCCCGATATCAAGATCGAATCTCTTTTCTCCTTATCATCGAGCTCATCATACGCCTTTGGCTGCCTAGTCCAAAATCATAGTTCCATCTGCAGCAGATCAATTATGTCTCTTGTAGTCTCAACCGTATAAGGTCCTTCATCAATCGATTTGAGAATGTTGACCCCATTTTCCTTTCCAAGACAAGACAGATCGATTCTTTGAGCCCAAGAGTCGTAGTCGGTTCACATCAAGCATGGGTGGACGCCAGATGTCTGAACCAAAGAATTGAACGCCCCTCGCCATCAAGAAATAGTAGGAACGATGTTTGCCATGATTACAAGTTATGCGGATTTTACTATTCTTTGATTAAACCGAAATTGATTCTTTCATGGGATTTTACTAAACCAAAAGAACAACCGTAAGAATGTATCACGAAGAAGTAACAAGCCCGAAATAGACAAGTAGCAAAACACACAACTCGCTTAGTTATCAACTCGCTAAACAACCAACTCGCCAAGGAGACAACTCGCTTAAGGAATCAATTCGCTAAATAGCCAAGTCGCATTAGCATCAACTCGCAACATCATCCAACACGCTTAATGGAAAAAGTCGCTAAATAGCCAACTCGCTTTAGTATCAACTCGCAAGACACACAACTCGCTTAATGAAACAAGTCGCTTTAGAACTCAATTCGCAAGGAAACAACTCGCTTAGAACCCAAGTCGCATGAAAATCAACTCGCTAAATAGCCAAGTTGCATATACTAACTCGATACGTAAACAAAGCAACTATCTTTGAAGAAAACAAGTCCGAGACTCAACTCGCTTTGTCCTATGTTCACAAATAACCACTTTATCAATAAAAACAACCAAACCACAATGATTTAAGCCTTCCAATTCAAAACATAAACACATATGATGATCCTAAGCACAAAAGTACAAGCAAAATTCAAACTTTAACACTAGAATTTGTCCAAATGAATCAAACTCTCCTAAACCCTTAATACCCCAAAAACCTTATGAAATCCACCAAAACAAAGAGCATGAAAGATGAGTGATCAAACCATGGCTCTTGATACCAATTGTAATATATAGGATTTCACTAACACATCATATCAATAACATATGGGGCGTTCACAATAGTTTAGAGAGAGAAAGTTCTAGAGAGAGAAATGGAAGAGAGTTGGGAACTATGTGAAACAAAGAAAATGGTATAGAGCTCAACCTCTACCTTGAGAGGTAGAGGGTATTTATAGTGTCTTACAAATAAACGCCACCTACAGTCAGGATCGTGCATACAGCTGGGTAAAGACCCGTCCGTCCTCCACGATGTTACTTAACAAACTACTTACTAACATAACATAAATACGACTACGAGCTTTCTATTGAATGCTTATACTTGAGGTGACCGACTCTTTAACGACTGAATTTTCTAATTCCTAACAAATCTGGATGCCGATTTCTCATTTGGTGATCAGTTTTTGAATGACAAACCTTCAGACATCGAGACTCATAAGCAAAGTGATGAAAAAGAGGAAGCTGAGTCTATGTACACGGTCAGCATCTAGCAAGACACATCAACCATCCCTCCGATGTCTGTACCTGCTCTTACAACCGCACTTCCACCGCCCAAACCTGCTCTAACAACCGCACATCCACCACCAGAACCTGCTAAAGATCTATCACTTGAACCAGTTGTCACAATTAATGATACGGACACTCCACCGGCTTCACCACCTCTAATCTTAACATCTGATCAATTACTCGACAAGGCAGTGAAACAAATTGAAGCAATTGAGAGGCAACTGCCTAAATCTATCAACGTCCTCGAGCGTCGTGTCTACAAGCTAGAAAACCTTAACTTCGATGAAGGTGTTGCGACGCCATTGAAGGCTAAGTTAAAGATGTCAGAGAATGGCAATGCAAGCTCCATTGCTTCAACGGTTTAAAGACTTGCCCATTTCGTATATGAGAGCAGCTTCTTCGGATAAAATGTATAAAGTTAACGAGCATAAGGATGAGGTCCATAAGAAGTTATTCGAGGCTCTTGAAGAATCGATAAAGCACGACAATCATTTACAGTTTCTGGAGGACATTCAAGAAAGAGAGGCTAAGATGAAAAGGAGGACTTTGGTGTTGGAGACGTTGCGTAAAGGTCCTAAATCTCCACCTCCTCCTCCAACCAGTGGAGTTGGAACTTCTGGTGCTGGTGGATCTTCTGGCACAACCACTACACCTCCACCAAAACCACCAACATCTCCTCCAAAACCTTCAAATAAATCCAGCTCATCCGGTGATCGTGGTACTCATAAGAAGTCTACAAGATGGACCACAGCTGATTCAAGGTTTACACCCACCTTCTCCACTATCCCTAAGACCGTGTACTACATGAAGAGTCTTATGTCATGGCGAGTTAGAACCGATGACGATGACGCCCACAAAACATATCCCTAAGCCGTCTCAAGATGAGGATTGGTTTGATGCATACGCTTCGGTGAACGCTAAAACCTCTAGAGTTGCACCTTCAAAAGACATATCTCAAAGTCGGCTCGCTAAAGAGAGACCTCAAACTCCCGAACCTTCATGGTCCATTCCGTAGTCCGACACGATGATCTCTCGAAACAATTGGGCATCAACCATCACTACCAACTATGAAGCCCTAGATGAAGACTCTCTCTTCATATCACCGAGATATGGGCGCTTTATGAAGTGGTTTTGTGAAAAGAAGGAATATCGCCCATCACTCCAAGGATCTTGAAGGAAAAGCGTTTGAAATCATCAAAGTCTTCCACTCAAATGCCAATCAACTTCAATACCGTATGGAAGAATGTAATAAGATGTTGAGTGATCCAACAAGGAGCGATCACCGCTTCAATGTGAACAAACCTCTTCCTCTCGGCGGTGAACCAAGAAAATTAACAATCCAATCGTAATTCTTCTTCAACCATGACCGGATTATCTATGTGCTCGAACCGCGTATGTAAAACCAACTTTATCGATTTCTAAGATGAAAGCACCTACCACATAGATCCGTGTCTTGAGCATATGGTACCGATCAATTCAGGCGCATAAAGAACAATTGTATGACATTGTCACTTCATATGGCATTTCTCATTGGTGGTTCAAGAAGAAATTCTACATTGATGACATGGTGTCGAAAAGAGACGCAGTCGCTCGATCCAAGTTGCGATTCTAAGTGTGATCGGTGTGGAGATCTTCTCAATATACGGATATGACTATCTCAAGAAGATTGTTCTTCAAGAGCGTAATTGAAAGATTATGTGATAGAAGAGAACCACTTCAAACACTTGATGCCAAATGACTTTGAAGATCTCTATCTTCTGAACCTCCAAGGACATCTTGACCACTTACCTATTCATGAAAAGAAGGCTCTCTCTCTGCTGCTGTCACAATCTTTGGATCGGGGGCTTAGTCATTCGACAAAGAGTTGGTGATTTTCAACTTGGCATAAAAGCTACCGACTCAAGTCAATCTTACAAGACCTCAATGGAAGCCAAAGGACATGAATTTCGCCACGACTATATAGTGATTGACACCCCTAGAGCGTCCTCTTTATTGATGACACGGGTCAAGAATGCCGATCGATCGTGAGCTATACAAATTCAAAGATGGTACACTCGGGATGGTTGAACAAGAATCGAACTCAAGGGTGAAAGAAATCAAAATTGATCCAAGCCGTGGAACAAAACAAGATTCGGTTTGAACTGGATTTGAAGAGGTGTGAAGAGTTTGTGGTCGCAATTGGTGGAAGACTTAAGACTAGACAAATCTTCCGCACCTTGAAAGTTTTGTGGGTGGTAGACTTGGGAAGGTCATTACAAACCGCTTCAAAGAACCGAATGAAGACATCTTCCTCGAGTAGTTTTGTTTTGTATTATGATGTGTATAATGTGGTATCCGTATTATGAACAACTATAACTATAATGTATGTAGTAGTGATAGGTTATGTATTGTTGTTTCCTTTAATCTAAAAGGAACTTCAGTAGTCCACTTCGGATCATATAAAACCATACACATTTTCTCCAACAAGTTTTGTTTCATACATATTTAATTACTTGAGATCCAAAATCTCAAAGGATTTGAAATTTTGATCGGGGAGAAATGTGATATAAATATGAAATCGATAAAAGGTGACCAATTTTGTCTCAAAGTGCATACCGCTCTCTAATATGTGCTAAACGTCAATCTCAAGCATATATTTAGGGGAGCATTTCATAACAAATATAAACCTTCAAGGAACAAAGATTTCTATGTTTTAACATAATGTACCTTGATTGAGTGTTAAATGGTTTCTAAATGTTTTGTAATCGTGGATGTACTTCAAAGAACTCTTACCTCTATGTGATAAAATGATTTCAAATATCCTATGCACATATCGAGGGGAGAACTTACCATGAAAATCAAGTGGTCGTTTCTACGGAAATTGTGATCAAGAAATTATTTCAAAGAACTCTTGCCTCCATGTGCTAAACAATTTCAAGATCATATGCACATGTTGAGGGGGAGCATTTCAAAATGATCAAAACTATTAAGGTACAAAATGCTTTGATTTCGTATCACAAGTACCTTGATTGATTTTCCAAATGATTCTTCAAATTGGTTTCATGGAAGAATGAACAATACCAAAAGACCGACCAATTTACTTTATGCATGGAGTTATAAGGATGGTTAGGTTAGGTATTCGTTCCCACGATCCCGCCAGAGCCGGAGGATCTCGCCCAGGACAATCGACTAGATAGTGTATAAGTTCTTAGGTATAAAGAAAAAAGGAGAAAAGTGAGATACGGGAAGAGTGCGGAATGATATAGAGCTAGAACTGAATAAACTTAACAAGGTTCTAGTCATGAAGTCTCGTAAGCAATCAAGGGGTTGAAGAATGAAAAGAATTGAATGAGAAAAGGGTGAAAATAAATAGCCCTCCAATAATTCAACCTTAGGGCGTAAACCGGTTTAATACATATGCTACCGGTTGTTACTAAGGTAACACCAAGATTGAAGACAAGACCTCATGGACCCAAAGGACGACCGCACTACAACTTCCCAAGCTACTCAAGTTTCTCTTAAAAGGGACTTGTTTCATTATCACGGGAACCTACATAATCTATCGACTTTCTTTAGAGTTTGTTGATATTGAAGAAGGAGACCCTCCCTAGTCTCCCAGATAGGAACCAAATGTGCAAAATTGAGTCTAAAGCCACGAGATCATCAAATAAATCTCATTAAGACATCACAATGAAGACTCTATGTTTCACACAATGTGGAAAGAGATATTATATCTTAAGAGTCCCACGATTATCCTTGTGGTATTGCGTAACATCCGAGTGATATGCAAACATAGTCACAATGAAGATGGAAAGCCTTCTAGAGCCAACCTCAAACAAGCTCTTGGTAGGTGGCATGTGAGATCTATCCAATAGATCAACCATGTGACAACCGAATGTAAAAAATGGGCGATACAAACTTATGAATCAATCTCGTTCGTGTTATGGATTGACGGATACCTTTGAAAACCGGTCGTTGTGCTTAAAATTATTTTCTCTAGCACATCGACCGTATTAATATTTCAAATATAAAAGGTGTTTATGATTGATAATTGATTTTCTCAAAACCTTCGTTGTATTGCAAAACACTTTATTAAGCAAGACTGATTATTTTTCAAATCTCTTTCATCAATAAGTGAATCTCAAATTACCGGTTCACTCACCGTGTTGTCTTCTTTGAGACGTTCGATTTGAGAACAGCTAGAGCAATGCGAAACCCCGCAAGGAGATTCTTCGAATTATACTTGATCACAGCAAGATTTGTAATCGATCAACGGGAACCGCGGGTCGGTACTCAATTCAACGAAGTGATCAAAGACACTTCCGCGCTTATTGCTAATCTGTTGCATGCGTGTACACCCGACGGTTGCAAAATGATCGTAATGAAGCGGTCAATCCATAGCCGATGCTCACACAACACATTCATATCCAAAGAAATCATGATTAGTGCATCAATGACTCGATATTTTCACTCCATGCTTCGCTACGCCGCAAATATCATGAATCAACTAAAGCTTCCGCCACTCGATGAGAAGATTTCATGATCCGTAATGTGAGCATGTCGTCCAAATGTCACAACATCATATGGAAACACAACAATGGGTGATGCCGAGATTAATCGTGGTCGATGATCTCAAATAAAGCTCAAAGGTCATCATAATGCGGATCACCCATAACCTCCACTTAATGTACATTATAGTTGGATGATGATAAAATCACCATGAAAGCACAAAGTTTGAATATTTTGATGATGTGAAGTCTACGAGCTCAAGACGAAGATTAATTGGAATGCTAGGATGCTAAATGTAAATCATGGGGTGACCTCCCTGTGGGAGATTGTTAGGAATTGGAAATTTATAGTGAAGCATCGGTCACCCCATATATAATCTAGCTTAAGTTAGCTCAGAGACATATCATTTATTATGTTATTGTTAGTTAGCTATTAGCATAGTTTAGTCTAGTGCAACACCGTGGAGGAAGGACTCGGGTCTTACCTGTTGTATGCCCGATCCATGCCCCAAAGGAGGGTGTGCTTCTTTGAGAATAGCCCTCTCCCCAAGGGAGAGGGTTGATGTTCATTTGGAATCTAACCTTCCATGTGTTTCTCTCACTATAATATCCCACTTTATCTCTAAAACCATTTATTCATACGCCCATATTTGTGATTGTTTGTGTGTTTGTGAAATCCAATATGTTACATTAAATGCTTGAGTAATCTTTGTGAAAGTTAGTTTATGAATCACCTAGCGGATTTCGTAGTCTAAAAACCCAAAGATAACCTTAAAGTTAGTTTATGAATGACTTGTAAGTTTTGTAAGCAAAACCAATAGGTAATCTCAAAGAGTTAGAGCATAGGCACACCTTACGACCTTAGAAAACACAACGCGTTAAGAATAAGGACGTGACAATTCAACCAACAATAAACGATAACTAGTGAGTAATAGTATCTAGGTAAACAATTTTAAATCATCATACGAGTACACATCAAATAGACATAGCTACCCGTAGTATTAGATAATTAGATAGTAGAGTAATCGGTAGAATTACCACCCCCAACCAATTGCCCCGAGAGATTTACCTTAGCATTCTAAAAAACCAATAAAAAGATAAAAAAGAATCATCCTCAACCCCACCTTAGCGTAATACACTTCTTGCTAGCATTTCTATTCCGCTAGAGAACGATATCAATCCCCGAGGCTTACCCAATACTACACTACAACGATTAGGTTCACTGCCTAGGGTGTTGAAAAACTTGCTCGACGAAAAGGAAGTTCCTTTGACCCCGAACGCGCTTCGTACGCGCATTAGTAGTCGACTAGGGTTAGTAGTGTTTAGCCTCAAGGTCAAGTAATTGATCCTCATATAAGGCGTAACATGTACTACAATTTATCGTGTAGTATTGGGGCCGTTGGAGTATATTGTAGTCATTATATATGATGACGAAGAACCTTTATAATAATAGTATTTTATGTTATTCGATGTGCTTATTATTATCATTATGCTTATTGTTTATTGGTATGTGAAAACACATACCTTTTCGTTATCAAACCGGACCAAAAGACCAAAACTAACCTCTAAAGCCAAATATGTTGTGTTTTTGTGTTTATGCATGCAGTAAAGGATATCACAAAACGGACAAGAAAAGACAAAATGGAGGAAAGACGAGCATGAGATTTGGAAAGAGTGTAAAAGCCGAGGTCAGGAAGAAATTTTGAAAGTGGTTCATAATTATGCTCAAGTTGTCACAAATAGCCCTTGAAAGTACTTTTCATAAATGATAAAATTGGTCCTTGAACTATGCAATTTTACAACCTTGGTCCTTTAATAGTTACCTAAACTTAAAACTATCCTAAAACTAATATAACTTATCCTGTTATAATAAACACCAAATTCAATCCAAATTATATTTTCCTAACCAAATTTATAAAACCAATCCAATCCCAACATCCAAACCCAAGCCCGCTCCCTGTGTCAAAATTAGTCAAACAATAATAATAAAAGGGTCGCACCTTTACCCCTTCTCCCCCAAATTACCCTGCAACCCTTTTTACCCAGCATCAATTTAAGTATGAGAGAAGAGCTTCTAGAAGCCCAGACACCCTGGCAAAGATTATGACACAATGGGAATGACACCTGGTGATTGTACAATAAATTGCACTACCAGGCTTTGATGGTGATCAAAGGTATGAGAGGTGTATGTTCCAGCCAAGATTGTCTTTCACCTGAGGATAAGAAATACGAAGACACTACGTTAAGTGATTACACAGGGTCGACTCGCGAACCACCTCCCGCGAGAGAGTAAGTATGAGTTATGGTTGTATAAGTGCGTGTAAGTAAATAGATGAGTATTCAATGAGCTTACCATAATCCTCTGCCCGTCCAACCTATTTATAGTGGAAGAAATAGGGTTGAGGGCACCTCTGAGTAAATGTCGGAGAACATGGGGGCGTCCCATGTTTGTGGATAACCGCTAGGGCTTAGTGACCCACATTCTCAAACTTGGCGAGAAAGCCAGGAAAGAGAGGGAGATCTTGGGTTTGACCAAGTCAGGAAGTTCTCCTATCCATTACTCCTTCGTCACCCGTAGGTAACCTTCGTGTGCACGAATGGTTTGACGCCCACGAATATTCAGGAGACCTAACTTGGGCATTCGTACAGAAGGGCTTCGACACATCTCAAAGGGGTGTCCATCGAGCTATTCGGAGGGTACATCATCAAGCCCCCCAGTCGAAAGTGATGCATATGAACGAAGAGGCATTGCTTTCGACTTCATCCTGCGAATAAAATCAACCTTTCGTTGTAAAGCTTATCGTAAACAAGATAACCATGTGTTTAACTCGCGCATTTAATGCTACCTAAACCTTTAAACTACCCGCTACAGTGATTCAATATCCCAAGTTACCCGGTTAACCAAAAAGACTTATTTTAAATTTAAAACTCTTTTGAAATCCGGATAAGGGTTAATCCCCGAGATACGTGTGCGGTTAAAAAGAGGCAGAAAAGGAGTATTTAAGGGGAAGTAGATGAAACCCTAAGATACTTTACCCTCTTCGTCTACCTTTTACACGCAGTAATCCCCTAGAATCACTAACTCCGAAACAAAAGGTAAAGTCTTCCTCCTTTTTTCTCGTAGCTTAGAATAGTCATGGATTCAAAATTTATAATTAAACAACAAAAATGTACTTTGACCGCTAAAGAATTGCACGATCATCTTGTGGATTACCCAATCCCTCAAGAATTTAAGGTTATGTTACCCAAATCAAACCAAGGTATTTTTGATGCCCCCGAGGGTTTCGTAAGGCTATATACTCACTCCTTTAGCCATTCAAATCTTAGGATTCCTATCCATCCTCTTATCTTAGAGTTAATGCAACATTACGAAGTGCGTATATCTAGATTTAACCCTTTTGGTTTAGCTAAACTCACCACATTCATAATTATGTGCAAAGCTAATGGCTATGAACCAACTCTTAAGGTATTGAGGGGATTTTTGAATCTGTACCCTAGTGGTAATTGGTTAACTTTGGCAAAAAGGCCTGAAGGAGATGTGCCTACACTTGTTACGAGGCCATATACAAACATAAGGGAATGGAAGGGTAGCTTCTTTTATGTTAAGAGTACCATCGCATTACTCCGACTATCCAAAGATTGCCGAATAAGGAGTTTATGTTTGATGCAAAACGCTTTAATGACCCTTACCTTATGAGGTTCGCAGAATCCATGTTATCGCTGGCTAGGTATCCTCATGGATGTTCAAGCCTTCCCTGAGCCAATTTTGTACATGGCTGGGATTGCACACAGCTGGGAGGGGTCTCCCAAGAAGCCTATTATCATTTATCATGGACAAAGTATGTACTTCCACTTTTATTTAAGTAGGACCAATGTAGCACTGATATTTATCTTTTCTTGTTTCTTTTTTGCAGAAATAGCGTTTAGGAACTTCATGCATCAAGACTTTGATGAAGAATTGAGCTTCATGCTTGCTGAAAAAGCTGAAGAGTCCTACGGTGTTGGTTCACCTTTCACATCTGTCAACAACAATGATGTAGACACTCCCAAACCAGAACCTGTTGCCTCAGCACCCCTACAAGAATTGCTGGAGGGTCTCTCCCAATTGGTTGAGAACGTGGCATATTCGGACGATTCTGCAGAAGAGGATCTTCAAATCACAGGCTCCACTGGTATAGCTGACAGGTTGAAGAGTAGGAAGGAACAACCGGTAAAGCCATCAAGTCTCGCAAACAAGAGAAAGACTCTCTCCCAAAGATCTCGGATCCCGGCCGTGCAATGTAAGAATGTCAAGGCAAGAAGGTTGTTAACCGCTTTGAATTGCCTGACACGTCAAGAGATGGATGGTAAACATTTTCCTTTAAATTATACAAAATGCTAATTGTAATGACTAACTTTGCCCTTATGTATTGTATTGGTCGCAGCCTTCCCGACACGGGCGGAGCTTCCAAATGCCTTGGCTCGCCACCGAATCAGGATCATGTCACCCTCCCCAATGGAAAGGATTGCCGGACAATATGTCCATTGAAGGGGTTTGTGATCCGCACGACAAAAGTGTTGCAAGGCAGTCAGATGGACAATCACTTGAATGGTCGGACTGTGGAGTTACTTGAGCGCTATAAAGGCAAGGCAAGAGATGGATGTCATGTTGGAGAGGGAGAAGCACAGAGATCAGGAGTATGCCAAGCTGGAGGCCAAGTGTGATGAAATTGAGAAGGATAGCGAGAAGAATCCACTCATCCAAGACCTCCGAGAGAAGATAGCAGAGCTGATAGCTGATTGTAGCAAACTCAGGTTGGAGGAGGCTAAGGTGGTGAGCCTCACCGGCCAAAATGTTGTGTTAGAGGCAAATTGTGCCGGCTTGGAAGGTGGGAATGTTAGGCTTGGAGAGTTAGAGGTGAAATTGAGGGAGGAGATTGACGGCTTGCAGATGAGGTATAAAATGCTCTAAAAGGACCGTGTTGAGGTCGTGTCAAAGGTGGTGTCGTACATAGCCATGGAACTCTATCATAGTGATGAGATGGGAGCTGCGATGTGGAAAGTCATCAAGTCAGCTATCTTTCATGGACGGTGCTTGGCTTTGGAGGAGGTGGCTAAAACAGGTAAGCCCGTAGACCTCTCCAAAGTTGAGTGCTACCGTCCCACATTGAAGGCGGAATATGAAGATGCGGGAAATGCGTTTGCAACCGCAGAGTGCCCTTCTTGGTCAAGCTACTAAAGACCCCATGGCACCTCTCAAGACCTCCTCTCAAGAAGCCGCAAGATCAAGCATGCGACCCCAACCAAGAAGACGGTTTCCACCAAGCCCGCCTCACTCTTCCATCCCCAACTCCATCTCCTCGGCCGAATGAAGGCTTCCTTTGCAAGATTTGGTTCTAAGGGTAGCATGTACCCTTTAAGACAATTTAATGTTTCTATGATGTTTGTCTCACATTTTAAAACAATTTCTTCGTTTGTGATGCATGGCTTCGCCAAAGACAATTTGAATGAGGCTCGCCTCATATATGTGCATGGGCATTAGCCCTTCTTTGAATGCCATGGTGGGGAAGATATCCCCACAAACTTAATTATTTTTGTCTTGTCAACTTCTCTTACGCCATTTTTCCAACGCTTAAACTTTACAACCTAAGGTTAAACAACCTCATTGTGTGTAAATTACAACACCAAGTATATAATGACCAATTTTGATCATTGACAGAGGGTCGCGACCCATTCTATCTTAAATCCTTTAAGTAATATGGCTATGTTTTTACTTTCATAAGTGCCATAAACTATTAGGAGAGTTAATGTGAATGTATTGATAGGCTTAAGTAATGAGGTGTTTGTTACACCGTATGCCTTCCCATTCGACATTGAAACTCATAAACGACTTGGCTGAACAAACCTTTGTGTTTAAGAAATGAAGCAAGAGATTTGTGGGAAATGTATTATTCATCATTGAATTGGTAGAGAGGATTACATCATTTTTGAAATGAATAGTAAGACAGCTACTTATAATGTTTGCTTTCCCATGAGAAGCTTTTAATTACAAGAATGAAAAGTAAAAATACTTCTTAAACATAGAACTTTGAGGTTCTGCACTCATTCCATGTTCTGCCGACAGGTTCTCCGAGAAGAGTAGCCAACTTGTAGGCTCCATTGCCGTAGGCCTTGTCAATGACATAGGGTCCTTCCCAAGTAGGTCCGAGCTTCCCCGGTATTCTCGCTTTGCTTGCACTATTGAGGCGTAGCACGATTCCCCTGTGCTCAAGGTGGAAGGCCTGACCCTTTTGTTGTAGTAGCCTTCAATTTTATGCATGTGCATGGCTTCTCGGATGGAGGCTATCTCTCTCCTTTCCTCTAACATATCAAGGTTCTCCCTGATCCTCTCATCATTTTGGGAAGTGTCATATGTGGCCACACGCTCCGTGTGCACACTTAGCTCCAAAGGGATGACCGCTTATGTTCCGTATGTTAGGCTGAAGGGGGTTTCACCATTGCTTGACTTGGGGTGCATCCTATGAGCCTACAGCACTTGTGGGAGCCTGTCCACCCACCCGTGATGAGTTCGTCCCAGCCTTTTTTCAATCCTTTGGACAATGTCTCTATTAGTTACCTCAACTTGTCCGTTGCCTTGTGGATGGTAGACGGACGTCCAAGACTGCTTTATGTTGAGCCCTTTACAGAAGCCATAGAAGACTCCTTCAAGAACCGCTTGCCATTGTCTGATATGATGATGCGGGCACCCAAATCGCAAACAATGTGCTCCTACACAAACTTCTCGATCCGTCTCCCGAATCGAGGCTAAAGGTTTAGCCTCCACCCACTTTGTGAAGTAATCAATTGCCACCAATAAGAATTTGACTCCACTAGGAGCCACAGGCAGGTCCTACGATATCAATTCCCCATTGGGATAAGGGCCATGCGGATGTAACGCTTGTCATGTCCTGCTTCGGCAGCTTGGGAACGTTTGAATGTATCTGACAAGCTTCACATTTAAAATGATTTTCGCAGAATCCCTATGCATCGAAGGCCAGTAGTAGCCTAACTTCATTATCTTTGAGACAACTGAACGGGGCCCTGAATGGAGGCCGCAGGATCCTTCATGAACTTCCGCGATGATGCTCGAAGCCTGCTTAAGTCTGACACATCTGAGCCAAGGTGATAGAAACGATCTTCTGTATAGGGTTTCTCTCATTAGCCGGTATTGTGGAGACTTAACCCGTATCTTCCTTGCTAGTTTGGGATCCTCGGGGAGAAGACCACTTATCAAGTACTCCCTGATGGGAGTCATCCATGTCTCTCCTTCTTCATGAAAAATGTCCGTAACCTCCTTACGAATAATGGACCTTTCGGGTAGAACTTCAACCAGTACTTCTTTAGTGAGGTGGGCGAAGGCCATAAAGGCTAGCTTGCTTAACACATCTGCCTTCTTGTTCTGATTCCTATGAACGTGTTAGATGGTGTATGAATCGAAACTATCCAGCATCTCCCTTGTTTTGTCTAAGTATTGCTTGATGACAGGCTGCCTTGCTTCATAGGAGCCTGTCACCTGATTTGCTTCCAATTGGGAATCTACGAAAATGGCGAGAGCTTTGATCTCCATATCTTAGCTAATCAAGGCCTACTATAGGCTTCAGACCGCTTCTTTGTTGGTGGTTTAAACTCAAAACGGGGCATATGTATGCTCCTTCCTTCAGACTAACCAAAGATTAGACCCGCCCGAACCGCCGATCTTGATGCTTCGTTTGTATAAAGCTTCCAATCGTCCTGCACTTTAATGAGTTTAGCTTTAGGCTCTTCCTTTTCTGTGTCCGGTTCGGAAGGTGTTTCGCTAAGAAGTCTATGATAATTTTCCCTTTAATAGAGTTTCGACCTTTGAACTATATTTCATGCTCCCAAGCTCGATAGTTTATTTGGCCACCCTCCGCACTTTTCGTGCTCGACAAGATCCGCTTGAGTGGCTTGTTAGTTAAGACCGTGATCGGGTGGGCTCGAAATATCGCTTGAGCCTTCTTGCTGCGCCGATTAGAGCTAGTATTAGCTTCTCCAATGTTGGATAGTTAACTTCGCTCCCCGCAAGACCCTGCCGACAAAGTAAATGGGATTTGCCTCTTGTCTCGCTCGCCACGAGGATCGCGCTAACGCTTCCATCGAGGATGCCAAGTACATGAACAACACTTTGACTTTGATTGGGGCTGTAAGGATTTCGATGAACTCTTTCATCTTTTGGAATGCAGCTTCTGCATCCTGGCTCCATTGAAAGGTCTTCTTGTCGAAGCAGCCTTTAAGTGTTTTGAAGAATGGCAGGGACCTGTCAGCCCCCTTTGACAAGAATCGACTTAACGCGGCTAGCTTCCCATTCAAGCTTTATACATCTTTTAAACACTTTGGAGCTTGGAGATCTGTAATTGCCTTGACCTTAGAAGGGTTAGCTTTTATCCCTTGCTTTGTAATTAAATGCCCAAGGAATTGCCCTTCTTCGACACCAAAAGAGCATTTCTTAGGATTTAGCTTCATTTTGATCGCCAGAAGCTGGTCGAAGGTCTTTTGAACGTCAAGGAGGAGGTCCTCCTCTGTATTGCTCTTAATAACCATGTCATCAACGTATTCCTCGAGATTAATGCCTATCTGCTTGTTGAAGGCTTTATCTACGAGCCGCTGGTATGTTGCTCCCGCTCTTCAACCGAAGGGCATTTTTCTCGTAATAAGAGAAACCTTTGCTTGTATAGAAGGTCGCTTTTATTCGCCCTCCTTGCCATCTCGGATCTGATGATACCCTTTATAGGCATCTAGGAAACAGCTCACCGGAAGTTCGCTAAAGACTCTACCTTCCAATGATTTACGGTGGGTAGCATTCCTTCTGCATGCTTTGTTGATGCTCAGAAGTCAACACACATGCGCCACCCTCCGCCGCTTTTTACCACGACCGGGTCACCACCCAGTTTGGTATTTGACTTCTTAAAATGCCCGCTATGCCAACATCGACCTCCTTGCAAAGAACGCTTTTCTGGGGCTAGGCTCCTTCTTTTCTGTTTCATGAGCTCAATATGTTTGTATTCATTAAGTTTGTGCTCCGTGCCGAAGGGCTTTCCATCTATTAGCAATGTTCTTGGGACTCCTGTCATGTAAGAATATTTCCAAGAAAAAATATCAAGGTTAGTCCGCAACAGCTCTGTGAGCTTCGCCTTGAAATTCGCTGGGAGTTGCTTTCCTATCACCACTGTCTGCTCGGGGTAGCTAGGGTTTACTACGACATGTTCTTTACATCCGTACAACTTAGAATTGCCATTGGAGGTTCCTCCTGCCCTTCTTTGACCTTCTTTACACCATATACTCCCTTATCTGCCCCATAATTAGAATGAACAGTTCCCACTCCGAAAGGAGTTTGGAACTTAATGGCAGCGTGTATAGTGGAAACTACAATGCCCATATTTTGCATAGCAGTTCTCCCTATTAGCAAATTGTAAAGAGAATCTGACCTGACTATGACGAAGGTGAGTGTTTCCGTGCGGGATAAGGGCCTTTCGCCTATAGTGATTTCCAACGGTACCTCTCCAAGGAGCCATGAGTGTTCACCGGAGAACCCTACCAGAGGTGTTTTGAATCTACCCTTTGCGAGCGTATAGATGGTTTGAGCTTTAGGAAGCAATGCTCATAGATGATCTCGTAGGAGCTTCCACAATCTATGTATGCTCGGTTTACTTCCCTGCTGGAGACCCATACCTTGATGACCACGGGCTGGCCAAAGGTGTCGACCTGTAATGGACGGAATGTTATCTCCCACACTTCCCAGCCTCCCCATCCGCTTCTTTCTCGCTTAAGGTTGGATCATGCCCGCACCATCAAGATCGGAGCTTCGCAGGGTATCCTCCTTTTGTTCCCTTTCCACTCACCCACCGAGTGTCGAGAACTTGTCCTTTCCTTCTTGATGCCTTTAACCGATGTGCCAATTGCTCGGATCGCATTTCCTCTTCAATCTACCTCTTCACTGCAGCTTGTTAGTGTCATGCCCATGGTCTTCGTGAAAGTGGCGATTTCGACATGTCTCCGGCTTTGCTTCGTCGGCCGACATCCGAGGTGGTGGGTCAAGGACTTTGCGGCTTTCTCGTAGCAAGGATCTCCGTATGATATTTGACTGTGTTTGCTAAGAGTCCATGATTCGAGCCTTTTTATAAGGAGTGAAGCGATCTGTGTTCTTCTTCCTATTCTTGGATCCTTCCCGTGAGGACCTCTCGGAGAATTTGTCGAGGCCTCTTTGCTTGATCGAGCTCCATTCGCCGCTACTTCCTTGGACTCAATCCAAGTGTAAGTCTTTCCATCGCCTTATAAGTGCGGGAAGGTCGGTGGACGTGAATTCCACCAAGCTCGAGTTCGTAAGCCATGCACGGCCGTAAATTCTCTCGCCCTCATGCAACCCTGCACTTACAAAGTTTCATCGGTGTACCTTGTGACGAAGGCCCTTGTGCTTCGATGTCCCTTTGCTTGATGGTATGCACGGCTAGATGAGTCTTGGTGTACTTCTTCCGCTGGTCAAGTGCGATCAAACTTAGCCTTGAGATCATCCAGACTTACAATGCTTCCCACCTTTTGCCCATTCCACCATATTCGTGCAGAGTCTCGGAGAGTGTATGTGAACATGTGGCATGCTACTGGCATGACCCACTTCTGCATCTTGATAGCTGTGAAGTCCCAAACCTTGGATCTAGAACACTTAGCTTGTAAACGTGTTAGTTGCCTTGGATGGTTCCAAAACAATAATGAGAAACTTTGTTGTAGATACACACAAGTATGCGGAATCTAGTTGAATGTACTTTAGAAGATTAAAGTAAACACAATGTAATACTAACAGCTTCAATATTATTAAGAAATAATACGAGTACTCTCCTAGTACTAGGGTTTACAACCTTGAAGCTTTTCTTAAGACGGCTAGAGAATAGGTATATGTTTAACCTAGCTAGGATCTCCTTTATACACTAAGGAGATCCCTTACAGAGATAACTATGCATGGAGTATATCATATCTTCTATTGAATAAAGATATGTCATTACAAACCATACACCTACATTCCTTACTTAGAACAAGACAAACTCTAACACTATCAAGATTAACATTTCCACTATCAAGACTAACTAGTTAATACTTATCAAATAATACTATCAAGACTAACTTTACTACTATAAGTATTAACTCCTAAAAGCGAATTTCCCAACAATTCTCCCTAAACTTGTGATTGGGTTTCGTAATCACAAGTTTCTTCATCCCTGAGGATTCTTTCAAACTCACTTTCTCTCGCTTGGTCTTCCAAATTGGTCAAAGATCTTTATCAAGAACTCCTTAGGCATGTCAATCAGACACCCATCCTTAGCCCAATCACAAGATTTGTAGAAGAGTTCCGAGTGCAAATGGGTAAGTCCTTTCAACCAGCATGTAGATATCAGTCCCATTGCATGTGGTTACCAAGTGCAGTCCACAGGAATCAATTAGTGTCTAGCTGAGAGCTTCATCACCAGGTTGAAACTTTCATTGCTCTCCTGTTGGATCAGGTTCAAAGATATTTTGCAGCTCATAAAGTAACTCAAGATCTTTATCATTATCTGGATCTTTATTCTTGAACCTGTTTTTGACTAACTCCCAAAGCTTGAGTAGATCATCCCTGTCAATAAATGCAAATAAATCTACCAAGTATAAATAGGCACTTGAACTTCCACCAACTCTGTGAATTCTCCAATGCCTCTTTCCATCTTCGGTGTTGATATCCCAGTTGATGATTGGATATCTAATGTTGATGGGCTCTGTGTAAAGTGCTTCTTCAGGAGCTTCAATAATCATCATCTGATTGAGCTCCTCTTCAGTGAGTCCTCCTTCATCTTCAGATGCTTTCAGTCTTTTGGGTGCAGTTGAAGAAGCTCCTTCTTCTGATGGTCTTTTGTAACTTCCAATTGGTTGTGATCTTACAACAAAATCATCTTCATGCATAGGTTTGAAGGCCAAAAATCTTCTTTGAGTTAAGTCAGCTAGTCTTTGAAGAGTTTCCCAAGGTAACTGATTAAGCTACTTCAAAGTTCTTCTGTCTTCACCTTGATACTTAATGTACCTGTAGAGATACATCTTTTGCTGACTCTTGTTTGGAGGTCTTGAAGCCTTTTCAATTTCCTTTCATTGCCTAAATTGACTGCCTTCCGCCAAGATTTCACCGAACAACCGAAATGCTTCATTAACACTTGTATTCTGATCTTGTTGCAGCTCCTGTTGTACTTCCTGAGTTGCTTCTACCTTGGCTCTCATTTCATCCCATGTTTGCCAGTCTTCATCTAATTTAGCCATCTTTTTCTTTTCTTTCTCTTCAGCCTCTTTTTGCAACTCTTGCTCATCCCATTAAGCTGCAATCTTCCTTGCTGCCTCTTCATTTAACCTCTCAATTTCTTTCTTCTTCTTTGGTACTTCCACCAGAATCCCCATGCCTTTGTCTTTGGGATCTATCTTTGGGACTGAGGAGGTTGGTGATGGTGGATCACCTCCTTCTTTGATAGTGACTCCCTTTTCCTTAGGCTTGGTTACTGCTGACTTGGTTTTCTTTCTTAGATACAGAATAGGAGGCTTCATGTAAGTTGGAGAGATGGGGACTGATTTCTTCAAGCTCTGAAGTCTTAAGACTGCATGTTTCTCTTTATCTTCTTCATCACTGTCTTCAACAGCTACTTGTGGAGTGGTAGTGATGATAGTGGCCTCTGTTGTTGTGGCTTGTTGTATTTCAGCAACTACTTGGAAGATTGGACTTAGTACTAATTGCAGAACACCAGGAGTACTAACCATAGTACTATCAGTACAAACTACAACACTAACAGTACTAATAAGGATAATACTGATAGTGCATGTAGGAGTACTAAGCACTTCTTCTGCATGTTTGGTGATCTGAACTTCTTCTTCTTCATCAAGAAAAGGACTCTGAAAAGTTTGAACACCTTGCCACTGACCAAATTCACTTCTCCCTTGAATGTCATAACTCCTCCCATGTTTGGAAGAATCCTCTGTGGATGTGCTAGAGACTCTGAACTTGGCCTTTCTTTTAAGAGATGTGGTGACCGGAGATGCTTCGCAGCTGGCTTGGAAAGAAGCTTGACTTGATGTTCTAGCATTTTCACCTTAAGTAGCATCCTCGGTATGAACTTTTATGTAGCTTTGTGTTCATCCGAGCAATCTCCAAAGTGTTAATTTTTCCGCATAAGAACTTGTACAAAGTCATTATTTCATGAAGTGATAAGTCACCACCACTTCCAACTGTGTTACTCGTGAGAGAGAGGGGCCACTACATTTGAGATGCACTCCTGTGTCTAGCTCGAGTGGCATACACCCCCATTTTAAGTCGTTGTTCGGGTCTACCCCGCGAGAGTACTCACTAGGTGTTAGCATGGATTGGGTCTTATTGATGTTACCACTAGCCTTACCAGCTTCTAAGTCTGGTTGAGTAGTGGCAGCCCTCACCATTCTATCTCCTCTATCACCTGAGATAGGCTCATCTGGTTCAATGATAGGAGGAGAATGGGTCTGAGCATTCCCACTCTCCTGTCTAGAGTGCCTACTTGTTGATGAAAGTGGTTGAATAGGAGAGTGTTCAGGATCTGTGGGTGTGTGTTGGGAGCCACCTGTGCTTCATGGTCCGTCACCCTCTGCAATGAGCATGTTAGCAAACAAAGGCACTACAACCCCACAGCCCTTAACATATTTGAAAACACTTTGGCTGTAAGTAGTTTTGAAGGATAAATATTTCGTGAGGTCAGAGGTTTTGTTTCAAGATCCAAAATATTTGTATAAACCTCGATACATCGAAACTTGGTTTTGCTAACTACATTTTTAAGCATACCCTCAAAGATATAGTTTGAAAATTGAACACCCCGCCAGCTGTAAGGCGATCAAGGCCGTGGCTATGTTTGTGGGAAAAGCATCCCACCAAATCCTTTTGTAACTCAAGCAAAGTAAGAGGGCATGGATAAGAAATTCCATTGTGGGGAAAATGACTTTTGTGAAAATTGAAAGTGTCATCATGTCTATACCCCATCAATGAGAGTTGTTCAGGGATTCCATGGTCGGCAAAAGTGTTAATACCTTCAAGATCTCTAAGATGAAGATGTTCTCTTAGAGAGGCTTCAGAATAACAATTTTTGTGCCATCCATCGCACTAATTAACTATTGTACCCCTTCCTCGCTTGTTGAGGCAATTGCGCTTGCCAAAACTTCCGACAGGGCATGTAAGATAGTAGGGTTTAAGAGTAAAGCAAACCCGATGTCGCTTCTATTTAGAAAAGCTACTATCTCAGTAAATTCATCATGGCCTTCTGGCAATTCCAAGCACGCCACCATGTTATGCTTGTCGACAAAATTAAGAGAAGCCATGAATGATTAGAATAAGGGTTAGTAAGGTTGGATTTAATCGCAAAAGCCTTTAGTGAATTGTGGTGAGAACAATTGGAAAGTTATGCAATATATAGAGATTTGAAGAATTTTAGTTGAACCGCCTTATAAATATTTATGGTAATAAGTGAAGAGAAACTAATTAGGAAACCCTTTTATAAGGAAACAGACGGTACCAACTCTACTTGCAAAAGCAATCATTGCATAACAGACTTTTGGAATAAGTACTAACGGCTAGTTTATCAGTACTAACTATGCTTATTAGTACTAACTTATAACCATCAGTATTAACTTTACCCATCAGTATTATCTCATAGTTTTGAAATTATAATACTGAAACCCCAAATTTGAATGGATTAAGTGTGGTTACAAACACTTAATCAAGGGCGGCCTTACATGGCCTCTGGTTTGGTGAAAACTAATGGTTTCAGCATAGCACCGCCTCGTGATGGATAATCTTATTAAAAGGGCCTTCCGATGTGGTTTCCAACGTAGTAGGTGTTGCCTCCAACACAAGTGTTGGATTCACGGTTGCTCACTGCTTCTAAGCCGATGCCCTTAGGTTAGTCACACTATCTCGTAAATGTATAGAATGGCAAAGAGTGGGTTAGTGCAGAATGAATCACCAACCGAAACCATCAATTCATGTTCATTAGTATCACAAAATGCCACATAATGCTTTGGCATCACACAGTCCATAGTTACAGCAAGTTCCATCATGTGGTGTCCTCAGAATGAGCATAACAAAGAGAACCACATGTGCTGTAACATTGAGTCTCCAAACTATATCCATACTGCTTGTGTAATGCCTGAAAAGTTAGTCCAAAACCAAGAAAACACAATCCAAGATATTTTCTTTCCAATCCGTGTTAACTTACACAATCAGTAATAACCAGATAACAATTAGTACTAATCACCAGTTCACAAAACTTTACAAAATGGAGAGAGATAAGACATATTATGGATGAAGCATCCCAATACTTGTGACCAAGTACTGAAACCTTCCCAATTCAAAAGCTTTTGTTAAAAGATCTGCAACATTAAACTCAGTATCAATTCTATCAACCTGAATGAGTTTCTTTTCATTACCGTCTCTTATAAAATGATGTCTTATCTCTATATGTTTAGATTTAGAATGAAAAAATGGATTTTTTATAATGCATATAGTACTGTTGTTATCAATATAAATGACAGTACCCATGAAATTATACCCATAATCAAGCATCTGATTCTGAATTAAGAGAACTTGACCACAAAGAACTTGCGCAATGACATACTCACCTCGCCAGAGTTTGCCACAATGCTCGCTTCTTGCACCGCCATGAAATCAACCTATCACCAAGAAACCGACATCCTCTTTGGTCGACTTCCTATCAAGACTTGCCCAAAGATAATCACCGCCGAGTAAGCTACCGATCAAAGGGAGAGTCCTTAGGATACCAAAGGCCTAGTTGAGCATGGCCTTCGGATATCTAAAGATTCTTTAACCGCATGCAAGTGAGAAAGCTTTGGAGAGACTTGGAATCTTGCACATGCACACACTGCAAATATAATATCTGGTCTGGAGGCAGTCTAATACATCAATGAACCAATCATTGATCTGTAGAGATGATGATCAACTTCTTCACCATCAGCATCTGGAAGTAATGGCTTATTATACTCCATAGGAGTACTTGCAATCTTTGTGTTGTCATAGCCAAACTTCACCAAGATCTCCTTGACATATTTATCTTGGCTGATAAATATGCCATCTGTCTTTTGCTTTACATGTAGCCCAAGAAAGAAGGTGAGTTCTCCCATAGAACTCATCCAAACCCGCATGCATCAACTTTTCAAATTTCTACATAGATCCCGCTGGTTGAGCCAAAATAATGTCATCTACATATATCTCGAACCAACAGATATCATTCTTCACATTCTTGATGAATAGAGTCTCGATCAATCTTCCTCTTCAAGCCATTGCCCAAAAGATACTTGGCCAATGTTTCATACCAAGCTCTTAGGGCCCGATGCGCACTATAGAGTGCCTTTTGAACCTCAGATAGTTTGTCTCGAAAGTTAGATCTTCAAACCAAAGAGGTTGACGTATATAAACCTCCTCCTCAATCTTTTCATAAAGGAAAGCACTCTTCACATCCATCTGGTATACTGTGAAGTATTTGTATGATGCAAAGGCCAGGCATAATCTAATAGCTTCAATCCTTTCCACTGAAGCAAAGACCTCTTCATAGTCAATCCCTTCCTGTTGTGTATACCCTTGAGCTACCAGTCTAGCCTTGTTCCTTATTACCCCACCCCTTTTATCCTTCTTATTTCTAAAAACCCATTTGGTGCCAATAACTCTCTTTCCATCAGGAAGATCCACAAGAACTCATACATTCTGAAGTTTGAACTGGAGAAGCTCTTCTTGCATTGCTTCTACCCATGCTTCATCTTCAAGAGCTTTGTAGACTTTCTTTGGTTCTGCTTGGGAAACAAAACAGGCAAAGAGACATGTCTGTGAGACACCATGATTTCTTTCTTTATAGATGGCACTAAAGAATCCTGTCTCACTATACTGAAATTTAGATCTTGTAGTTCTTTCAGCATTGACATCCCCAATAACATTTTCCAAGCTATGATCCTGATTGATTCTTCTGTGTGGTGTAGCAGGAACAGCATAAGATGAAGCTATATTTCTAAAATCAATCTCATCAGCTTCACCATAGGGATCAGGAACCTCTGCATTGACTGATGGAATGGAATGAGGACCATCAGTACTAAAATTTGGCTTATCAATACTAACTTGTAGCTTATCAAGATAACTACGCTTGTAATCGAACACTTGAGGTTCTACCACCGTGTTATCTATATTGGTTGCATCTCCTTCAAAGATTAGAATCATTGGTCTTTGGAGGTCGATCATCATCTTTGCTTGCCTCCCCGTAAGAAGTGCTTCCAACCGAGTTGTCATTCCAAATGGGCAATAGGATGCGCCATCATCATCATCGATCCGCATCAGACCTTGCTTTTCTCCCCGCAATCATGTTAGAATCCACGTAAACAGCACATAGTTCATAGATTCTCGTTAGCATATCAATATCAAAAAGCCATGTTGGTCCTTGCCTTCTACACTAGGTTTGTCCTCAAGAAACTCTATGTGCGCATTTCCTCTATCCTTCGGTTCTAAAATTATAAACCCTAAAGGCTTTACTATTCAATGAGTAGCCAACCGATATCCACTATCGATTTTCCATCAAACTTACCTAAGTGGTCAATGGTATTGAGAATAGAGACATGACACCCAAAAGGTTTAAGAAAGTCTAGGTGGGCTTTCTACCTAAAAACATCTCATAGGGAGACTTGCCATGAGGCTTTACAATCAAGACTGCTCGAACATAACAAGCAAGATTAATCGCCTCACCAAAATGTTGTGGGTAACTTGAATCGCTAACATAGTCCTAGCAACCTCAATCAATGTCCTATTTCTCCTTTCAACAACCCATTTTGCTAAGGAGTTCTAGCTACATCGCATCGCCTTTTAATACCCTTAAGTTGATGTAAATCATTCATGACTTGGTTTTTAAACTCGTCCCATTATCACACCTAATGATTTTAACTTTTTATCACCTAGGTTCTCTACAAATAAGCTTATGTAAGGCTTAAGGATTTCACTGGTCTCATCCTTAGTGTTCATAAAGAAACCCAAGTAAATCGCTAAAATTGCTACCACAACCAAACAATACTTAAAATTCAGTCGCTAACATTTGTGGGGCCAAATAAATCCATGTGCAAAGATATGAAGTGGTCAAGTGATAGAGTTAAAACCTTGGGCTTACAAGAGGCTCTATGTTGCTTCCTTTGAGACATGCAATACAGTGTCTGTTTATTTTCAAATATTTTTGAAGGTAAACCTCTTACAAAGTTATTTTTAGCTAAAAGATTTATTACCATAAAGTCCACATGACCTAGCCTTCTATGCCATAACATAGATTCATCCAAAGAAGTCAGAGCAACTAAACATGTAAGGTTGTCTTTGGGCACTATGTTTTCATATTGACACCGCATGCATTGCTTTTCCTAGGAAACTTAAGTAGTACCCGATCATCATTAGGCAACTTAAAGTTAGGAGACAAAACCAAGCAATCAAGATCGTGAATAGAACAAAATTCTTCTTGTCACACATTTGTGACACACTGAACATGTTGTATTTGAGTTCTTTCACATAGTACACATCTTCAAAGTCAAAATTACCAGTCTTGATTGTGCCTTTACCACTAATTCTTCCACTAATTCCTCCTCCAAAGGAAACATATCCTCCATTCAAATTAGTGAAGTCTGAAAGATAGGATAGATTTCCAGTCATTTTCTTGGAACACCCACTGTCTGAATAGCCAAGATCATCATTATTGTTGGAATGTCCATGCACATAAAATAAAGGAAATTAGTTCCTTTTGGGGACCCAAGCCATTATCGACTTGGATCTACCTCGCATCAATGTAATCATATTTCTTGACAAGAATCGATGCAATCGTTGGTCGAGAGGTCTTCCTCACCCAACAAGTCGAGGACTTAACATCATTGCCCTTAATTCCCTTTGTAGCATTCACTTTAGAGCCAAGAGGTTTCATTTTAGGCTTAAAAGTATTAACTTTGGCCTATCAAGATAAGTCTTGACTCATAAGTATTAACTTTTTCTTGTAAAACTTGATCCGCTCATCATAAGAGTTAAAGGTTCAGTGCTAATTTAAAGGACCTTGGTGAAGTAGATGATGATTTTGAAAAGTTTCTTTTGGGTCTTTCACCAAATACTGGTTGTGGTCTAGCAAGATTAATCGGCCTTGCATTATTCAAAGATTTTATGCCGCTTTAAGAACCGCTCTTGGGGTCATGATGGGTCGAGGTCTCATAGGTGTCCGTAATGAGCTCAGATGAGAGAAGCTACCACACACAAAGCAAGATTTATTATACATGACAAATTCATCTCCTAGTTTCTCGATTTTAACCGGTTCCAGCTTCTCTTGTTACCTCTAGGACTAGATGACCTGCTTTCTATACATCTCAAAGATACTTTATCGGCTTTCAATGTGTTTGTCACCGGTTTTCGTGTTTAGTGGCCTGTTCTTGCTTTGGTTCACTAGACTCTACCTTTTGTTTTCAAACACGGACACCTCGTAAGGAGGTGTCACTGGCACTTTCAAACACTTCATCGGTCCTCTTGTGGAAAGTACTTTTGATTGTAGGCCTCGCATAAATGCGGGTTCTTTAAACTCTTCTAATCCAAAGTGTGCAAGGTCTATACCAGAGGTGAAGGATACCTCGAATGGAGGTGGTGCTGTCTTATACCCCATACCGATTTAGCTTTGCCAATGTTAGGAATTAGAAATTCCGTGTATTAAAGAGTCGGTCACCTCAAGTATATGTAATCGTTAGAAAGCTCGTAGTCGTAGTTATTTTAAGCTAAGTAGTATTTAGTTAAGTAACACCGTGGAGGACTGACGGGTCTTTACCCACCGATGCCCGATCCACACCTGCTTGTGTGGCGTTTTATGTAAGACTATAAATACTCTCTACCTTGCAAGGTAGAGAGTTGGAGCTCATAATAATATCTTTTTCTTTCTCTTACTAAGTTCCCTAAACCTCTAACTTTCTCTCTAGAATTCCACTTATATGCCCACTTTGTGTTATGGTTTGATGTGTATGTGAACCAATATCGACAATTGGTATCAAGAGCCATGGTTAGATCATATCTTGCACATCTTTGGAATTCTAGTGGTTTTTAGGTGGTTTTGAGTTTGAAAAGTTTAGTGGTTTGTGCATCATTTGGTTGATTTCTTGTGTTAAAGCTTGATTTTGTTAGTACTTTTTGTTTAGAATCATCAAAAGTGTTTAGGTTTTCATTTGGTAAGCTTGAATCATCTTGGTTGGGTTGTTTTGGATTGAAAAGTGATGTTTGTGAAGTTTTCTTGCTAGCGACTTGACTTACGTAGTACTTTTCTTGCTAGCTAATTGCTTTACATTTTGTAGCGAGTTACAGTTTGGGAAGTTAGCGACTTAGACTTAGCGACTATCAAAGACAAGTAGTGGATTCTCCACTACGGTGGCGACAGGTGTTAGCGACTTGGTAAGTAGCGAGTTGCTATTTAGCGACTTGATTCTTTAGCGACTTGTGTCTTAGCTAATTGTCGCCAAAATTTTGCTAGCGACTAAAGGCTTAGCGAGTTGCTATTTAGCGACTTGTCTTTGTTTAGCGATTTGGGACTTTAGCGACTTGGTGGAATAGCAAATTAGTAGATAGCGACTTGGTGCATAATTTTCTAGCGACTTGGGTGATTTTCTTACGGTTTTCTCTTGATTTAGTAAAATCTCGTGAAAGAATCTATTTCCGGCTTAATCATAGAGTTTTAAAATCCCGCTTTAATCAGAACATGTCATCCAACGCTCCTACAATCATTTCCATTGCTGCCGAGGATGTTCAAGCAAATGGTTCAGATACTGCCCACCCATGCTTGATGTAACCGACTACGACTCTTGGGCTCAACGAATCGATTGTACTATCTTGGAAAGGAAAATGGAGTCAATATTCTCAAATCCATCGATGAAGGACCATATCGGGTTGAGACGACTAGAGACTTAATTGATACAAATTGAAGATGGAACAATGATCTATGGAATTGATGCACCAAAGACATATGATGAGCTCGATGATAAGGAGAAAAGAGATTCGATGTCGATATCGGGCTTCTAACATCGCTCTTCAAGGTCTTCCAAAAGACATCTACAAGTCGATCAATCACAACACCAAAGCAAAGGCAGATGGGATAATGTCAAGATGCTTCTCTCGTGTTCAATTAACTATGGAAGACAGAGAATCACAACTCTATGACGAATTTGAACACTTCAAGATGAAACCGGATGAGAGTGTCTATGAGTACTATGTGAGATTTCATAAGTCGGTGAATGATATGAGGAACATCGAAATGACTATGCCTAAGATTCAACTCGAACTCAAAATTTGTGAACAACATGAATCCCGAATGGCACAAGTTTGTCACCTCCTGAAGCTCACTAAAGGATTGAAGAATACAAACTATGAGCAACTCTAGGCCTTCCTCCTTCGTAATGAGAGACATGCTATGTTTGAAAAAGGATTCTTAATCGCCTCAAAACCAACCGTGGAGAGACAAGCTCATCTAATGACTCAACCGCTTTCTACTCAAACATCGGAATCACAACCGAAGCCTCACAAGTCATACCCATGGGTAATGGTAATCACAAACTCATTCCCGATCCTATGTTCAAACAAGTCGATGTCGATGCACACGCTGGTAACATCATTAATCAACTAGCTCTTCCGATCACCAAAACATAAATTCTCTCCCACAAACCAACAATAACCTCGAATAAAGATCTAACCCACACAATCAAGCTACCGTTAAAGATGGGAGGATCGTGGTGCAACCAGCTCAGAAAGACAAGATGATCGGGGAAGAGGTGGAGCTGGTAGAGGTTATGTTGGTAATCGTAATCGAGGAAGGAATGGTAATCAAGGTCAAGCTAAGCCGATCAAATGTTATAACCGTGGTGGTGAGGACACATTGCAAGGAACCGCACATCTCCAAAACGCCCACGCATCGCCGATTACTTCAGAGATAAGATGTCGCTTGTACAAGCTCGGGATAATGGTGCCGCTTTGGATGAAGAAGAGTTGTTGTTTCTTCTTGAGGGCAATGCCAAGACCTATGATGCGTATGTGGATGAGCACCAATTCGTGAGATAGGTCACAATCATCGAATGCCTTTCAAGTCACCGATTGTGATGCATACGACTGATGTGGATGATGGACCCATCGGATATTAGTTTTCACATACACATCATAACATTAACACAATGAGCACATAGATGGTTTTAGAGAGAAAAACCCAAGGGGATATTCTAGTAAGAGAAACTTGTAGAATATTAGATTACCAAAGAATATCCAACCTCTACCTTGCAAGGTAGAGGGTATTTATAGGTTACAAACTAAACGACCTCCTATCGGCCTGTGGATCAGGGATACAATGGGTAAAGACCCGACCTTCCTCCACGGTGTTGCACTAAACTATTTTACGCTACTTGACTAACTAATTAACTACATAGAAACGTAAATAACGACAAGTCTACGAGCTAACTTATGCTAGATAATAGTTGGGGTGACCGACTCTTCAATACTGGAATTTTCTAATTCCTAACAATCTCCCCAAGGAGGTCACCCCATGATTTACATTTCAAAACCTAGCATTCTATTCTTGACTTTGTTCTTGAGCTCAGAGACATTAATACTTCAACTTCGCAATCTTAGTGCATAAGTAGTGCAACTTCAAAGTCCGCATAGATTTGTACTTTAGGGTGGAGGTCATTAATGATCCATGAGATAATAATTATGAGCCATCTTTTGAGATCATCACCTATCAAACATCTCTCGAGACATCCTTTGTGGTGTTGGTAAATGTGATGTTGTGACTTTAGGACCGACATGCTCACATTCGGATCATGATATCTTCTCATCGAGTAGCGAAGCTTTAGTTGATTCATGATATTGGCGCAGCAGTAGCGTAAGCATGGAGTGAAAATATCGAGTCATTGATGCACTAATCATGATTTCTTTTGAGATGAATGTGTTAAGTGAGCATGCGGCTATGGATTGACCGCTTCATTCGATCACCGCAAACGCCGGGCGACCGCATACAACAGCTAGCAATAAATCGCACGAAAGTGTCTTTGATCACTTTCGTTGAATTGAGGTACACGCCCACTTTCCCGCTGATCAAGACAAGTACCGCCTGTGATCGTATAATTCAAGAATTTCCTTGACAGGGTTTCGCAATGCTCTAGTCGTTCTCAAACCGAACATCTCAAAGAAGACAACACGGAGTGAGTGAACCAAATAATTTTAAGTCCACCGATTGATGAAAAGAGATTTGAAAACAATCGTATTGCTCAATAGAAATTGTTTTTGCAATACAACGAAGGTTTTATTGAAAATCAATTATCAATCATAAAACACCTTTGGTTTGAAAATGAGTACACGGTCGATGTGCTAAAGAAAAGAGTTGTTAAGCACAAAGACCGGTTTTTCAAAGGTATCCGCAATCCATAACTCGAACCGTGATTGATTCAAGAGATTGAATCGCCCATTGTTTCTGCTCGCTTGTCACATGGTTGATCTATATAATAGATCTCACATGCCACCTACCAGAGCTTGTTTGATGTTGGCTCCGAAGGCTTTCCATCTTCATTGTGAATATGTATACACATCACTCGATGTTCCGCAATACCACAAGGATAATGCGAGGACTCAAGATATAATCTCTTTCCACATTGTGTGAAACAGAGTCTTCATTGAAAGTGTCCTAATGAGATTTATTGATGATCTCGTGGCTCTAGACTCAATTTGTGCATATTTGGATCCCGTGTCGAGACTAGGGAGAGGGTCTCCTTCTTCAATATCAACAATCTCTAAGAGAAAGTCGATAGATAATGTCGGTTCCCGTGAGAATGAAACAAGTCCTTTAAGAGGAACTTGAGTGGTTTGAAAGTTGAAGTGCAAGCGCCACCGGGTCCATGACGCCTTGTCTTCAATACCGATGTTACCATCAAGAGTATATGAATTGAACCCGTTTCGCTCTAAGGTTGAATAAATGGAGGGCTATTTGTTTTCACCCTTTCCTCATTCAATTCTTTTAATTCTTCAACCCTTCAAGCTTACCGAGACTTCATAGCTAGAACCTTGTTGGGTTTATTCCAAGATTAGCTCGCCTTAGTCCGCACTCTTCCCATATCTCATTTTTCTCCTTTATCATCATACCTAAGGACTTCTACACTAACTAGTGGATTGTCCTCGGTAGATCCCTCCGGCTCGCGGATCATGGGAACACATACCTAACCTTATCATCCTTATATCACCGCACATAAAGTAAAGTTGGTCGGTCAATTTGGTATTGTTCATCCGCCATTGGATCCAATTGAAAACCATTTGAAAATCAATTCGTATACTTGTGATATATTATCAAAGCATTTTGTACCGAATTGTTTTTGATATTTTTAGAACGAGAACTCCCCTCAACATGTGCATCAAGTATTTGAAAATGTTTTGCACACGGAGGCAAGAGAAAGAATTAACTTTTTGATTACCATTTTCTAAAGATATCAACATCACTTCCCACATCAAATCAAGTAGATATAGCATTTCCGGAAGGATGAGGTTTTCATAAATTTGCTCCCCTCAATATGTGCCTCGATATTTGAAAAGTGTTTTGCACATATTGAGGAAACCCTTTATCATCAAAGGATTAGAAGCCATATGATCAAGGTACCTTAGAAAAATTTAAAGTTGAATTTGCAAAGATTTAAGTGTTGTGTACCGATGACTTGAATTTGCAAAGAGAGTTCTCCCCTTAATATATGCTTCGAGATTCGAAAATTGTTTAGCACATATAAGAGAGAAGTTTGCACAAAATTGGTCATCTTATCTTTTAACATCTTTCATATTTATATCACATTTTCTCCCCGATCAAAATCTTAAATCCTTTGAGATTTTGGATCTCAAGTGATTTAAATATGTATGAGGTAAAATATTTGTAGGAGAAAATGTGTCCGATTTTATATGATCAAAATGGACAACCCAGATGTTTCCTTTTAACAAGGGGAAACCACAAGACAAATCCTAGCACTATTACATGTTTTACAGCTTGTTCACATTTAGTACACCACAAATTACACATATAAAAACACAACATAAACCGCATCCCAAGATGTCTTCATTCATCCTCTCAAGAAGTTTGTAGTGACCATCACGAAGCCTTCCACCAACAAAGCTTTCAAGGTCATGAAGATCCTTCGTGTCTTGAGTCTTCGCCCGATTGCAAAGAATGAAGTGTTCACATCTCTTCACGCCATCATCATCCAAAAGGTAGTTTTAACCCAAGATTTCATATCAATTTTGGCCTCTTTCACTCGTGTCAAGTTCTTCTTCACCAATTTGAGCGCACCATCACTAAACTTATAGAGTTCACAGAGACGATAAGCATACGAGATCCATATCCGCCGGTGAAGATGACGGCTCTAGGGTGTCAAGGACTTTGTATTCTCGATGAAATTCATGCCCGCTTGCATTCCATAGTGGACTTGTAAGGTTGATCCCGGTTTGGTAGCTTTCAATGCCAAGTCGAAAGTCCTCAACTCGCTTTCGAATGACTAAGCCCCGATCCAAAGAGTGACAACCGCAGAGGGCCTTTTTCTCACGGACAGTAAATGCTCAAGGTGTCCTTGAAGATTTAAGAGATAGAGATCTTCAAATCATTTGGCGTAAGATGTTTGAAGTCGTTCTCTTCAATAGTATACACTTTGAAGTCTCGCTTTTAAGGACAATCTTCTTCAAGTATTCATATCCATAGATAGGAAGATCTCTACACTAACAACACTTAAGATTTGCGCTTTGATCCGACATCATTGCGCCTTTTATCGCACCATGTCTTTCGATGTAGAACTTCTTCTTTTGAACCACCAAAGAGAAATACCATAAGAAGCGGCAATATCATATTTTTGTTCTTCATCAGCCTGCACTGATCAGAACCATCCGCTCAAGCCCCGATCGAGTAGGTTGCGCTTTCATCTTTGATATTGATAGAGCGGTGTCTTCTTTCAAGCAGAGCGAGCACACGATAGTCCAAGTCGTGATTGAAGAAGAATTTCACCGAATGGTCATCCGACCGTGTTCACCACCAAGAGGAAGAGATTTGTTGACATTGAAGCGATCGATTTGATCACCGACTTGGTCATTCAAAGATCTTATGGCATTCTTCCATCCGATATTGAAGATGATTTGCATCCGAGTGGAAGACTTTGACAATTTCGTAAGCTTGTCCTTCAAGATCTCTTGGTGTTATGGATGAGATACTCTTCCGCTCACAAAACCATCTAATGAAACTTCCCATATCACCAAGATAGTGTAGAAGAGAGTCTTCACCGAACTTCGTAATTATTGGTGATAATCGATGCCCAATTGTTGTCGAATCATAGAGTCGACTGGATGGTCCATGTGGTTCCGGAGAAGGAGGTCTATCTTCCACAATGCGCCTTTGAATTGTGTCTCTTGAAGGTGCAACTCGATGTACTAGTGCGATTCCCACCATGTAAGTATCAAACCGCCTTCGAGGGCTTAGGAATATGCTTTGTAGATGCATCATCTTCATCTCGTTCTCGAGTCCGCCATGACATGCGACTCTTCGTTAACCATTTGATCATCGTGAATAGAGGTGGATGTGGATGTGAACCTTGAATCAACCGTCGTCCGTGCAGCAGATTTCTTCCGAGTACTGCTCTTTGTAGGATCCGATTGATTGGAAGGTTTTGGCGGTGATGATGGTGGTTGTGATGGAGGTGTGTTGGTTGTTGTAGAAGGATTACCACCCGAAGTTCCAGCTACTCGCTGGTGGTGGGGGTGGAGGAGGATCTTTGCGATCCTTCATCAATGCTTCCATCACAATTGTTCTCCTTTTCTTTCTAGCTTCTTTTTCCCGACGCCAATCTTAAACCGCTCATAATTGTCGAACTTAATGGATTCTTCAAGTGCCTCATAGAGTTTCTTGTGAACCTCATGCTTGTCCTCTTCAAAGATCATACATCCTTTCAAACAGAGCCGCCTCATATCGGTGATAGGAAGGTCCTTGAATCGCCTAAGAAGTGGAGCCCCATAGCCCATTCCACAAAGATCCTTGACTTCTCCTTCAATAGCGGCAAGAACCCCTTCATTGAAGTTGAGGTGCTCCAATCTATAGACACGATCCACCGTAGAATCAACAGATTTAGGAAGTTGCCTTCCGAGCTTCTATCCTTTTATGGCTTTATCCAAGAGTTGATCGAGGTGAGAATCAGGAGGGAAGTCGGTGGAGCCACCTCATCCGCAATTGTAATGACAGTTCAGGGGTTGGTGACGATGTTGGTGGTGTTTGTACAGCTTGATTGAGTAGGTAAGGAGGTGGAAGTGCAGTTGATAGTGAGGATGCCGACATCGGAGGAATAGTTGACGATCTTGTCAATGTCGACAAGATACATGGATTGTGCAAGATCTAAGGATTTGTCATTAATGAATTGATCACCAAAAGAGAAATCAGATCAAGATTCTTAAGTGAGGATAGAGAGTTAGTAGACGATTTGGTTCATCCATCTTCAAGGTCTCATCGATCTTGTCTCAAGGTTCTCCTCGCGAGCCTTTTGCAACAGAGCGCCAACATTCAAGCCGATTGAGTCTCACTAAGTGTAGGAGTTTCCTTAAACGCTTCTGCACTTTGTCCACCCAGCATTGTTCTTTTGCATGAGATGATTCTGTTCTTCTCTTCACCATATTGATTTGTGGTGCTTGATGGAGATGATGAGATAGTTAAAAGCATGTGAGCAACTTGTTCGGGCTCAACACTTGCAACCCTTTACCCTTGTCATGTGTAATTGGGGTTGTTTGTCGAGGTAGTTGAACGGGTTCTCTTAACACAATTCCACCTACTGGAGCTTTCACATTCTGACTTTCTAGGCTTCGCTGAATTCCAAGTTGCAGATCAGCATCATCTTCATCAGTTAACCTGGTAACATTCCTTGGTGTCTCAGTGTTCTCACCAATTTCCTTTTCCACTTTCTTCCTTTTTACATTCTGCTTCTTGGTTGTGGTGTCTGAATGTTGTGACCTTTCAAGTCTCTTTTTAGGAAGAGAGGCATAGGATGCTTGTGAGGCTGACTTGGTCATGGGAGCATTTGGTTGTAGAGGAGAGGGTGTGACATCAGCAGAGGATTTGGTTGCTCTTTTCTTGTATTGCTTGAAGTAGTCCTTCTTCTTGATATCTTCTGTGAGAAGACAATCAGGAATTGGCAATCCAAATAGTTCATTATCCATACCTCTAGGAACATATTTCAGGTTTCCTAAGACATATTCATCTTCTGCATTATGTAGAGTTGATTCACTCCTAGGATTGAATTTGTGAGTTTGTTGTAAGTACTGGATAACCAGCTTAGAGAATCTGATGCTGGGAATTACAAGCTTGTTCTGTTTCTTTCGGCCTTGAGCTTTGTTCTGGAAATTGATTCTGTCAGATATGAATGTGTTCATTGATAACGAAAATTCTTCCCAAATACGATCTGAGACATTCACATCAACCCTATTAACGATTCCCCATAAGATTTGCAAGATAGGGATTCTCACTTTATCGAACCCTGATGTTTTGCCAGATAAGCACAAGTTAAGAATAGTTGTAATAGCTCTCCAGGGTTGATACATGTGACCGGTGATGATGTCGGATGCTCTTGAAATACTGTTCTGATAACCCAACCCAATTAGAAAGACAATCAGATCGTCAGCACCAAGTGGAGATTCGTAACGAAAGTCGTGGTTACATGGGTGATTCCAAGAGCCTTGCTCGTAATATCGTAATCAATTGTGAACTCCATATCATCCAGCTTTGCAAGAGTATTGTGTCGTGATTTTGTTCCATTGAACGGTGTTCCGTAATTGTTGAATGTAAATGGTCGGAATTGAGCATTGCTTGGTAATTGTTCAAGAAGTTTGTGTTTTGAGGATGTCAATAGAAACTTTGAGTATCGGATTTTGTTGAAGCCTTTGTAGGTCCACATAATGCTTGCTTTTTCCAATAATGTACCATTGACTCGGGAAGGATTTCTTCGTCTCGAGAGAACTTTGATGATGCCAAGGGTAACGCTTTTTCTCGGGATTGAACTTGCCATTTATGGTCTGAGTAATCATACAATCAACAGTAATGAATGGGAACAGGTTAGATGATAAATGATAAGTGAGACAACATTGAGAGCACCCTTATGACATAGACACATAGAAGTAGTAACTCAGAAGGAGTCCCCAAAACACATACAGAGAAAGATTGAGTGGCATAGGTTTCAAATATATGACAACTTTCATAAGTGAGATATTTCAATGAAGTATAATCTTACAGATAAATAATCACATGACGAGCTGATAAGGGATTAACAGGCAAAAGAGTGCATTGCAAAGGGATCATGTCATGAGCCAAGATACAAATGTAGAAGTGATATAACAAATATGCATGAGGAAAAAGAAACATTTGGTTGTCGTGAGAGAAACCAAGTACCTTTTGCCTAAACAGACATGTCATAGCAGATTACATGGAGTATGTTGACTCAACAAGTTGAATTAGGAGATCCTAAGTATTGTGAGAATGAGATCAACTTTAGCAATAAACCTTTGAACATTTTAATAACCCTTGACCCTAAGACTAATTCGCAACATGAAAGTGAACAATGTTGCAAACTTGTAAAGACAAGTCGCCATCACTAGAGTCCACGCATAAGTCGCTAATAGTTTAGCTCTCTAAGTCGCTATGCTAATTCGCTAACTTGTAAAGACAAGTCGCCATGAACAAGAATTCAAACCAAGTCGCTACAAATCGCTTAACTAAGTCGCTAAGGTTACTAATTCGCTAACTTGTGAAGACAAGTCGCCATGAACAAGAATACACAACCAAGTCGCTACAAATTTGTTAACTAAGTCGCTAATGTTACCTATTCGCTAACTTGTAAAGACAAGTCACGACTACTAACTCGCTAACCAAGTCGCTAGAATAAAATAAACTTATTCGCCACGTAAACATAGTCGCTAATATGAGCGCTAACTCGCCATGAAGAACACTCAAGCTAAGTCGCTACCAAGAACACTTAAATCGCCAACAAGAGCACTCATAACATAAACCCAACAACCCAATCCGCTAACCATTCATCATCGATCACGGAGACAAATTATCAAGCAATCAATAATATATTCCAAACAATTTGAACACATTCAATCATTATAATAGCAACAGAAACACGATTACATGACAACTCGAACCTAGGTGGGAGTCAAATAGTCACAAATCACGAGCTCGAAAGGATCTGGATAAAAAGACAAGTTAGAAACTTAACACAAACGCTTAAGAGAACAAAGATAAGAGGGATTCGAGGCAAACCTCCTGCTAAGTCGCTAGGATGAGCAGTATGACGAAGACAAGAAAATCGAGAGAGAGAAAAAACTTATTTTAGAAAGAAAATGGTAACTCGCTAAATGGTAATTCGCTAGGGTATAAAAACAATCTTTGGCAAGATGACACAATTGGTCCTTGTGGTTTCAAATGAGGTGAGGTAAGTCGCTAGTGCAACACAACTTTCACTATATGACAAGTTTGGTCCCTATGGTTTTGATGAACGAGTGGTAAGTCGCTAACACGGATTATAGACTAAGTCTCTAGCATAGATTATCACAATGATCACCATGAATCAATTAAACATTTAGTCAAATAAGCATTTAAAGCTACTAGGCACTTAATACGAGGTACACAATGATAATCACATGAGCAAGATACGACCACAACCTACAAAACCATAACCCGATAGTTACAAAGGCAAAACACGACCTCAACTTACTAACGAGCAAGCATTATAACCAAAGACAGAAGCCAATGGCATAGATAGTCAAGAAAAGGAAAACATATTCTAATCTCCCTCAATCAATGTCATCAAAGACCATTGATTGTCATTAATCAACCCCACTATAAAGAAACAAGAATATTTCAATTGTTCGAACTTCATCTATGATCCCGCCATTATTGAATGACATTTCTAGGACCGTAGATGTTATCGATAACAATGAATGTATTCTTTATTAGATTGGGAAAACATGATAAAATTGTAAATTTAAAAGAATGACATAAATATTAAAAATTAAATATTATAAAAGTAATTTTTTTTTTTTTTTTTTGAAACATGATTTATACACGATATAGAAGAGTGAGTCCCGATTCAAGATGAATAGGAGTCAAAGTAAGAAGTACATCAACTCGCACGCTATAGCTCCCGAATGAGCTATGTTCATTTCGATGGGAACCAAGTCATGAAGTTCCCGATTGAGTTGAGCATTGTACCGAAAAGACCGAGAGCACATTGTACTTGAAGCACATGTAGACTTGTACATAGAAGGGTTAGTGACATGTTTAGTCTCACATTTGGATGCATCACAAGATAACACGACGTATCATTAATGGGGATCCTATTGGGTTCTACATTCTTGAAAAGTTTACCTGGGAATCCACTGAGGCATGATCTAGGAATGTAAGTTCGCTTAAGTCCCGAAACTTAAAAATTCGCCATGGGAATCCATTTGAAACCACAGCTTAGTTGAACTAAATGAGTGCACACCCTTGTTTTGACTATTTGTCCTTATGTGATCCGAGAATTTCTTAGGGATTGATCATCAAATGATGTTTTGCATGAGATCTAGTTAAACTTATTGCATTTTTATCCGTGAGAATTGACCATTAGTCCTATGTTTGAGATTCATCATATCCGAACTAGGCAATGAAGTGACCGGTTTTGACAAAATGTATATATTATCAACTTGGGATGTAAGCTTAGATTTCAATGGTTTAGCTCTTTCGCACCTAAAGGCATTAGGTTGTTTAATAACTGCTCGCTTCAAGTGATTCTCAACATTTGATTTTCCCAAAGTTGAAGGTTTTGCAAACTTAGTGTTCATCCTATTTCCAACATACTTCCCGAGCTCATTTTTAGGGCAACAATATTGAAGCTCTTATCCCGAATTTGTGCTTTGAGGTCATCAATATCTTTCATCAAGAGGTTAGATTGATTGACTAACTTAGAGTTTGTTTCCTCAAGGTTCTTTCTTAAATGCTCATTTTCTCTTAGAAGGTTGGACACATAGAGCTAGTTCGTAATTTCTAGATTCTAGTGCATCACTCATCTCATGACAAATATATTTCGGGCTTCGAAAGAAGTAGTTTCGATTGCCAATGGTCGAATCTTTGTCCCGAACTGGATTTTAACCGATTAATTTCAAAAATTCTCTAAATTCGAAGTTCCCGATTAGTACACGGTTTTTTTTCATAAAACATTTCATCCTTTTGTTGTATTTCAATTTGCAATGAGATACAAGTGTTTTTCAAGAATTGAAAATTTGTTTGAAAGCTCATCATATACCCTTTTTCAATCATGTTACTTGCATTAGATTCGTGCAAAACAAAGACCGATTCCACATTGTTATGTTCGAGTAAGAGTCATGTACCTTTTAAGAGAACTTGTGTGATCGATAAGTGTACCTTATTGATTGATACCTTTTCGACTCGAGACTTTGATATCGCGTCGTTTCTTCATCCTTTTCCATCACAACCGAGATTCTCGCAATCGTCTTCACCGGTTCAACTGAATGAAGCATGACACGTCATCATTGCTCCATGGAAACTCTTGGCACTCATTCAATTCATTCAATTTGTTATTCTCATTAGCGCCTTCCTTGATGTATGTTTCCATATTATTCATAAGTTGAATAAATGAGTTTCGAACTCATGAATTTCCATTCCCGTGTTTTCTTGAACGATATTCCACCATGATATCATCAAAATGAGGAGTATTCTTCCTGATAAGTGGTCAAATTGATTGATGATGGTTTGGAGAGCAAGATGAGAATCATCATTGAAAACTTTTCTTTGGTAATTTGAAACCTCACTGCTCTAAGTTAAGTAAAACAGCTTCTTGTCAAAGTGGGAAAATCCTCGACGAAGGATGGCACAACTTGTTCGATCCATGGTTGTAGATAAGAGTAATTTGAGAAGTCGATCGAGATGTTGAAACGGCTCACCGGTGCATTCCATATTCTTAGCATCATTTGCGCACATTAAGAGTGACTTATTTGAGTTGTTCGATTAATCGATATCGAATCATTAAGTGTATGGCATTCGATAAGCATTCTGCTTCACTATTCTCGTCAGGTCATAGAGAGCAAGTACTTTGGTGATTAAAGGATCCGTGATGACCGACATTGTGTTATTATGAATTACTCCCAAGTCTCTAGAGATTTAGAACCAACTCGCTACCAACTAAATAGCAATAATCCCAAGTCGCTAGAAGATAATGCACCAAGTCGCTAACTCTTAATTCGCTACACCACTAAGTCGCTAGAGTCCCAAGTCGCTATACAAATGCAAGTCGCTATAGTAACTCGCTAAGCTTCAAGTCGCTAGCAAAATTTTGGCAAAGAATTGCCACTCAAGTCGCTAAAGATACAAGTCGCTAAAGAGCAACTCGCACACACCAAGTCGCTACCACTGTCGCTACCCGTAGTGGAGAGTCCACTACTTGTATCAGAATCGCTAGATCAAGTCGCTAGGTCTAAAACAGAACTCGCTACAAATTTGTAAAGCAAGTCGCTACGAAGAAAGTATTCCGTGTGTTAAGTCGCTAGCAAGAAAAACCACATATTCCTCACTTTTCAATCCAAAAACAACCCAACCAAGATGATTCAAGCTTACCAAATGAAAACCTACACACTTGTGATGATTCTAAACATAAAAGTACTAACAAAAACCAAACTTTAACACAAGAAATCAACCAAATGATGCAAAAACCACTAAACTTTTTCAAACTCAAAAACCACCTAAAAACCACTAGAAATCCAAAGATGTGCAAGATATGATCTAACCATGGCTCTTGATACCAATTGTTGGATATTAGTTTTCACATACACATCATAACATTAACACAATGAGCACATAGATGGTTTTAGAGAGAGAAAGAGTGGGATATTCTAGTAAGAGAAACTTGTAGAATATTAGATTACCAAAGAACATCCAACCCTCTACCTTGCAAGGTAGAGGGTATTTATAGGTTACAAACTAAACGACCTCCCATCGGCCTCGTGGATCGTGGATACAATGGGTAAAGACCCGACCTTCCTCCACGGTGTTGCACTAAACTATTTTACGCTACTTGACTAACTAATTAACTACATAGACTAACTAATTAACTACATAGAAACGTAAATAACGACAAGTCTACGAGCTAACTTATGCTAGATAATAGTTATTGGAAACAAACCCTCCCTTAGGAAAATGACCGACTCTTCAATACGGAATTTTCTAATTCCTAACATGAGCATTTTAATTTACAACTAAAATATCAACATCTTAAAGAAAATGTCAAAACTTCAAATATCAAGACATCCTCGATGCTCCGAGTTTGATGCGCTTTTCAAATTAACAAACGTGATGAACATATTCAAGCTCATTGCAACACGATCGTAAAGTTGAAAGCCCAAATCTCTCAATTAAAGGGTCAAACGAACAATATGACAGCTCCCAAATGCCTCCTCCTTTAGATTCTCGTAATTCTCAAACGTTTCATCTTCAAAACCTAGTAAATGCATTACAAAAGGAAAACGAAAGTTTTCTACAAGAAAATGAAAAGGTTAAACGTCATTTCAATGAGTTATTTGAATCAATAAAGGTCACTCAGAACAAAAATAACGAACAAATAGCTTCATTGCAAAAGGAAATTGAGAATCAAGAGTCGTAAAAGGAAAATGCCAATGACCAATGGGGAGAATGGTGTATCAAAGGTTCACTCTTGTAATAAATATGCTTTGTTCAGGAAATATGTCCTCCTCATCTCGTGAACAACAAACTTGTTGTTCAAACATACTTCTCATCCCTTAAGGATTGCCTAGAATGTCTGCGTGAGATTGTTGAAGAGGATAAGTTAGAGAAACCTCATGATAATGCAATTGGACATGCATGCTTATATGCCAAACGATCTCAAGAAATCCTAGAATGCTTGATCACAATATGCCCAAAGTCCTTAGGTGAGAGAGTTAATCCTTTGATTCCATGTTCGATGCCTAATGCCAAGTATGATATTCATTCGATGCCCAATGTTTTGAATGTGAATCTTAGTGTGCCTTCTAGGAGTACAAATCCCAGCAATTCAAGTTTTAAGAAAGTGAACCTTAGTGTGCCTGCATGTAGTTCAGATCCCAACACATCTAAACAGTGATGCAAAGAGTAGTAAACCAACTAATGTTTCCATTCCTACAGAGTAATCATGACATTAAAGGGAGCAGTCAAAGTTTCAAGACAATACAAGGAATGATAGGACCTCGCAAGCTAAGAATGTGCACTAGAAAAGAGTAGAAGAACAATCTAGGAACTTTAAGTTTGAACCTAATAAAACAAATCGTGTTGATTCTAGTATTAGCCATAGGCGTACTATAATTAATTCAATTCGATACTATTTGCAAACCTTGTATTGATGTCGCTTGAATTCGCTTCTAATCATGAATGTGGTGTTAATGTTTTGCCTAATGATGTTAATTGTCCAGCTAATATTGTTAATGCTAAAATTCATGCTAAGAAGGCTAAAAGGCGAAAACGAAGAAAGTTAGAAAACAAAGGAAACCCACAGGAAGAACATTTAGTAAGATAGGCTATCATTGGATACTGTTGGTCATAAGACTAATCGAGACAATGCCCACTAGAAAATGGATGCCTCTTGTAGAACTATTCCTTAAGAAGTGAGCACACCGTGAATGTGGCTAATACGAGACACTAGTATCGCATCTATTCACAATGATTCCATTGCCTTAATTTCGATATGAATGATTCTATTTCGAGGTGGGTGTTCCAACCATTGTTACTAACCAAATGGAACCCATTCTTGCATAGGGATCCCAATTATCCAGCTTATCCATTCTTGTCATGTTCAACCGCAGATCGCTCAAATCGCTCGTGGTACCGGACTCAGTCGCTCCAAGCATATGATCATGACGGTCATGCTCATGAACTTCGTAAGCAAATTCATCGGACGATTAGATTCGGAAATGATCATTTAGGTGCAATTATGGGTTATGGAGATTATGTTGTTGGTGATAGTGTCATCTCCGGGGTTTACTATGTAGAAGGTCTTGGTCATAACTTGATCTCTGTTGGTCAATTCTGCGATTACGATCTAGAAGTAGCCTTCGAAAACACACCTGCTTCGTTAGAGAACTTGATGGTAAGGAGCTTTTAAGAGGTTCACGTGGGTCAAATCTATACACCATCTCTATCGATGATATGATGAAGTCTTCTCAATTTGCTTGTTTGTCAAAGGCCTCTAAAACAAAGTCATGGTTATGGCATCGCTGCCTCAATCACTTGAACTTGGCACCATCAATGATCTCTCCGAAAGGACTTAGTTGTAGGTTTACCTAGACTAAAGTATGAAAAGATCATCTTTGTTCAAGATGCCAATTGGGAAAAAGCAAAAGTATACCCATAAACCCAAACCTACAAACTCAATTACGAAGTTCTTCATACCCTTCATATGGATTTATGTGGACCAATGAGAGTGAGAATATCTTTGGGAAGAAATATGTGTTAGTTGTGGTTGATGATTACTCTAGATTCACCGGTCAAGTTCTTAAGGACAAAGGATGAAACTCACGATATCATCATCAAACTCATCAAACAAATTGCAGTTCGCCTTAACAAAACCGTCGTAATTATCGTAATGACAATGGAACCGAGTTTGTCAACAAACAACTTAGTGAATTTTATGAAAGCATTGAATCACCATCAAAGAAGTGTTCCACGAACTCCTCAATGTAATGGTGTAGTTGAAAGACAAATCGAACTCTTGTAGAAGCAGCTAGAACAATGCCGATTTACTCAAAGGTTCCAATGTTTCTCTGGGTTTGAAGCTATTGCCACTGCATGCTACACACAAAACCGCTCCCGATTCACACTGCTCATGGAAAAACTCCATATGAACTTGTCCAAAACAGAAAACCTAATCTCTTTTCCTTCGTGTGTTTGGTGCATTGTGTTATCTAACTAATGAGGACAAGACTTAGGCAAACTTAGAGCTAAAGCGGACATTGGAGTATTTGTTGGGTATGCATCTAACAAAAGGGATACCGAATCTACAACAAAAGAACCCAAATATCATGGAAACAATTCACGTTACGTTTGATGAGTCGACGGTCAAATGGCTCTGGACAATTCGATTCAGACCCGTGCTTCAAAACAGTCCATTGGTTCATCCCTTGTTCCAAACTCTTCTCAAGAAACTCCATATGTACCTCCATCGAAGATGATTTAAAGAAATTGTTTGATCCTATGTTTGATGAACTTTATGATCCAAGTACTATTGAGGTGTCGATTCCTACAACAGAGGTCGCTCATATTCCACGTGAATGAAGTCAATCCTCGGTCTCAATATCTTTAAGTCAAGAAGCACCGTCTTGATCCTTGATTTCATCAACAAATCATCATTCTTCAAATGTACATCATGGAACTATTTCGCATCAATGATGAAGTTAATCCCTTTGCTACTCCCGAAGATGCTCCATTTGAAAACATATTTGTTCCTCGAATCTTCATCGAACCATCTTCTTGTGAGACATCGACTCTACTACTTGCCCTCAACAACTACCATATGAACACCTCGAAAAATGGACTCACGATCATCCATTAGACAACATCATTGGAAATCCCTCTCGTCCGGTATCTACTCGTAAACGACTTGCTCATCGATGCCTTATGGTGCTTTTTAACTCTGACTCTCAAAGATCGAACCTAAAGATGTTAAACCGCTATGAATGAAGACAATTGGTTCAATGCCATGCAAGATGAAATTCATGAGTTTGATCGATTAGATGTATGGGAATTAGTACCACTCAGTTGTGCTATGATCATTGCTCTTAAGTGGATCTTCAAAGTAAAGCTTGATGAGCATGGTGATGTTTTGAAAAATAAGGCTAGGTTAGTGGCTAAAGGTTATCGTCAAGAAGAAGGTATAGACTTTGAGGAATCTTTTGCACCGCTTGCTCGTATCGAGGCGATCGTAATCTTCTTGGCTAATGCTTCTAGCAAGAACATGGTTGTTTATCGATGGATGAGAACCGCATTTCTTAATGGAGATCCGAAAGAAGTGGTTTACGTCACCACCGTAGGGTTTTTGAATTGAGCATCCTACTCATGTTTATCGCTTGAAAAAGGCCCTATATGGTTTGAAGCAAGATCCTAGAGCATGGTATGATCTGTTGTCAAAGTTTCTTCTATCTACCGGATTCAAAGAAAGGAGCATTGATCCTACTTTGTTCACCGTAAAGTCGTGCAAACACTTAACTCACGCTCAAATTTATGTTGATGACATTATTTTTGCCTCGACCGACCCAATGGAATGTGATCGCTTTTCTAATGAAATGGGTTCAAAATTTCAAATGTCAATGATGGGACAAATGTCATTTTCTTGGGATTACAAATTTCACAAAGTCCCTGAGGCATTTTCATAAATCAATCTAAATATGCAAATGAGATTTTAAATAAATTTGGATTTGATTCTAGTGACCTGTTGACACTCCCATGATTGATCGAACCAAGTCGGATGAGGACCACTCGGGATCATGGTAGATCAAACAAAATATCGTAGTATGATTGGATCCCGATGTACCTCACGGCTAGTAGACCGACATCTTGTTCGTTGTGTGCATGTGTGCTAGATATCGCTAAGCCTACTAAAAAGCACCTTGAAGCGGTTAAACGGGTCTTCGGTATCTCCAAGGAACCATCAATATGGGACTATGGTACCGAAGGACACCGGTATGTCACTAACGGCCTATGCAGATCTTGATCATGCGAGTTGTCAAGATACACGTCAAGTACGTTTGAGGTGCTCGCTTTTGGGTGATAAGCTTGTGAGTCGGTCTTCAAAGAAGCAAATGAGTACTTCTATTTCCTCTGAGGTGAATACATAGCCATGTCATCTTGTTGTGCTCAAATCTTATGGATGAGATCTCAATTATCGACTATGGCTTTGAATTCAACAAAATCCTCTCATTGTGATAATAAAGTGCTATTGCTCTCTCATGCAACAACGTTCAACACTCAAGAGCAAAGCATATCGACATTCGACATCATTTCATCGGGGAACAAGTGGAAAAGGTGTGGTGGAACTCTATTTTGTGAGGTCGAATATCGGTTAGCGTACATCTTCACCAAAGCTCTTCCAAGAGAACGTTTTGAGTTTATTCTTCCACGTCTTGGCTTGAAAAGTCTTCAACCAGAAACACTTAAACGTCTTCAGGAGGAAGACGAGGAGTAAAGGTCTATCTTCATCTATCTCTTGTAAATATCTTTTCGAAAAGCAAAATACAAAATTACAAAACCTTCAAAAAGCAAATAGAAAAATATAAAACTTTCAAAAAAAAAATAAATAAATAAATAAAAAAAATTGAAAAATCTTGAAAAATTCCAAAAAATATTGTCTTTTTGTCATGTTTTCCTCGGTTCGTCAATATCTACGGTCTTTGTGCTGTCATTCAAAGAATGACACGGACTTTAGATATTGTTCAATTATTAAAATATATATATATATATATATATATATATATATATATATATATATATATATATATATGGTTTATTGTCATTTCAGCAAGAACCCGTTTTTCAAAGAAAGAACAGAGCCATACTTTATCATGTTTTCAAAATTCGTGTTCGATTCTATAAACATTTATCTGCCGAAAACTAATTGCTTTGGAAAATAACTCACCTCTATTTTTGATAATCATCTGGACTTATTTGTCAATACATCAATCTCTCAATCAACAACCTATGTCATTGATTGAGGGGAGAATGATTTCAATTAAATTAAAAGTTATTTGGCATTAAATTGTTTTCAAAAGATATCCATGCATGTTTTATCAATGGAGTCTAAAGTCTTAAAATCCGATCCTTATCGCTTAAAACGCTTTTATAATCAAGTCACAATTCTCCTTAAAAGCTTTCAAAATCAATTTAAATCTATAAGAGATCACAAATCTCAAATGATTTGATAATTGTGATCGGGGGAGAATGTGTGATTTAAATTGGATTTAAACTGATAATTCGGTAAATGGTTTTATAAAGATGTACATGCTATCCTTCCTACATGTGACAAACGATTTCAAATTTTCTATGCACATGTTGAGGGGGAGCATCTATCTTAAACCTATGATTTGAAACGTGATCACTTATCTCATATGCGGGTTCCTCTAGTATGTGCAAACTCTATTCAAATCTCGAGGCACATATTGAGGGGAGCAAAATTATGAAAATCTCATCCTTCCCCAAAATGCTTTATCTACTTGTCTTGATTAGGAAGTGATGTTGATATCGTTAGAAAATGGTATTCAAAGAAGTTAATTCTTTCTCTTGCCTCCATGTGCAAAACGATTTCAAATATTTGATGCACATGTTGAGGGGAGTTCTCGTTCTAAAATATCAAAAACAATTCAGTACAAAATGTTTTGATAATATATCACAAGTATCTAGATTGATTTTCAATTGGTTCAAATGGCAGATGAACAATACCAAATAGACCGACCAAATTTACTTTATGTACGGTGATATAAGGATGATAAGGTTAGGTATTGGTTCCCATGATCCGCCGAACCGGAGAGATCTACCGAGGACAATCCACTAGTTAGTGTAGAAGTCCTTAGGTATGATGATAAAAGGAGAAAAGTGAGATATGGGAAGAGTGCGGATCGAGACAGAGCAAGCATCGAACAAACCCAACAAGGTTCTTGCTATGAAGTCTCGTAAGCCTTCAAGGGTTGAAGAATTAAAAGAATTGAATGTAAAAGGGTAAAAGAAATAGCCTCCAACAATTCAACCTTAGGGCGATGCGGGTTCAATACATTTACTCTTGGTGGTTACCAAGGTAACACGGTATTGAAGACAAGACGTCATGGACCCATGGACGCCTGCACTAAACTTCCCAAACTACTCAAGTTCCTCTTAAAGGGCTTGTTTCATTCTCACGGGAACCGACATTATCTATCGACTTTCTCTTAGAGATTGTTGATATTGAAGAAGGAGACCTCTCCTAGTCTCCGACAGAACCAAATATGCACGATTGAGTCTAGAGCCAAGAGATCATCCACAATATCTCATTAGGACACTATATTAATGAAGACGCTATTTCACACAATGTGGAAAGTAAGAATATATTAAGAGTCCCACGCATTATCCTTGTGGTATTGCCGTAACATCCGAGTGATATGTAAAAGTATTCACGATGAAGATGGAAATCCTTCAGAGCCAACATCAAACAAGCTCTTGGTGGGTAACATGTGAGATCTTCTCGTAAGATCAAGCTTGTGACAAGCGGATAGAAACGATGGGAGATTCAATCTTGAATCAACCTTGGTCGAGAAAAGGATTGATGGATACCTCGAAAACCCGTCGTTGTGCTCAATAACTCTTTTCTCTAGCACTTGATGTATATTATCTTCAAAATCAAAGGGTATTTATGATTGAAAATGATTTTCTTCTTCTAAACCTTCGTCGTATTGCAAAACTCTTTCTCTTAAGCGATGCGCGATTGTTTTCAAATCATTTTCTATCAATCAAGAAATCTCAATTTGTCGGTTCACTCACTCCGTGTTGTCTTCTTTGAGACATTCCGGTTTGAGAACAAATAGAACATTCTGCGAAACCACTGTCAAGGAGATTCTTAGAATCCTACCTAATCACAGCAGATTTATCTTGATCAACGGGAACCGTGGGCGTGTACCTCAATTCAACGAAGTGGTCAAAGACACTTTCGTGTGTTTTATTGCTAATGTTGTATGCGTGTCGCCCGACGTTTGCGGTGATCGTAATGAAGCGGTCAATCCATAGCCGCATGCTCACACAATACATTCATCTCTCAAGAAATCATGATAAGTGCATCAATGACTCGATATTTTCACTCCATGCTTCGCTACATCACGCCAATATCATGAATCAACGAAAGCTTCCGTTACTCGATGAGAAGATATCATGATCCGTAATGTGAGCATGTCATCCGAAAGTCACAACATCACATAATACCAACACCACAATGGATGTCTCGTAGATTTTTGATAGTCGATGATCTCAAAAGTCGGCTCAAAATTATTATCACGTGGATCAAGAAAAGACCTCCACTTGGATTAACCAAACATGCAATGAGAAGAATCAATGACTACGAGCTTGAGCAAAGTACTACATCAAGAATGCAAGAACAATTTTAATGTAATATCTGCTTATATTCAATGTAATTTTAGTACATGATTGAGGTGACCTCCGCAGGGAGATTGTTAGGAATTAGAAATTCCGGTATTAAAGAGTCGGTCACCTCAAGTATATGTAATCGTTAGAAAGCTCGTAGTCGTAGTTATTTTAAGCTAATTAGTATTTAGTTAAGTAACACCGTGGAGGACTGACGGGTCTTTACCCATCAGATGCCCGATCCACGCCCGTTGTGTGGCGTTTATGTAAGACTATAAATACTCTCTACCTTGCAAGGTAGAGTTGGAGCTCATAATAATATCTTTCACTTTCTCTCACTAAGTTCCCTAAACCTCTAACTTTCTCTCTCTAGAATTCCACTTATACGCCCACTTTGTGTTATGGTTTGATGTGTATGTGAAATCTAATATCTGACAGCCAATTAATGCTTTTTCCAGATATCTATCAACTCTCTCAGAGTTATAATGTTGTGTGTCTTTAAGTTGCTCAACACTTAGCTCTATATTATCTTTTATTTTGTGACTTTCTCGGTTCTTTTTAACACATTTATGGGGATTTCTTTAAAGGAGATTTCCTATTACACAAAGCAGATTGTTTCAAGAACTTTGACTCATTTTCTTTATAGTGCACAATTTGTTTTTCCAAAGCGCTAAGCCTCTTTATGATTTGCTAAGTTATAATTAGTTTTAGCAAGCTCTTGGACACATTATCAAACATGGTTTTAGCTCTAAATATATGCTTAATGGAATACATGTATCCGAGAAATTTGTTTCAATAAGTACCTCGAGATACCAAAGCCATGTTGATTGGACTCTCTTCTTCATCCGCAATGAAGCTCCAATCGATCCAAGACCATCAATGACCACCATTGCTTTAGAGTTTTCACCATTGCTTCCTTTGCTCACAGGGCTTCGTGATTCTCCGCAAATGCCCAAGCTTTCCCTTGTCAAACCCAACAAGATCTCCATCATTGATCTTAATCGATCAAGGTAATGTTCCATTTGATATCCATCTCTTCCATGTCATCTTCATGGATTTGTCTTAGATCATCATGAGTGATCCGGGATCCTTGACTGCTTTCGACTATGAAAGCATAGATTGTACCTTCATTGATGCCACCGCAGTGGTTATTGAGCCATCGGGATTAACATTAGTACTAGGGTACTAACATCAAAACTGCCCTTATCATTGCTAGTGACGGGGTGAGCCACAAAGGCTATATTTTGTGACCCGGCTGGAAGATGCAATTGATTTTCTCTTCATGTCTTGTTCAATCACCTTAAAGCTATTGAACATATTGTCCAACTTCATGGTTTCAAAATCGCTTGTTCTTCCATACAATGACATGAGTGTCCCATTTTGGTGATGGAAGACTTCTAACAAACCCGAGGTTGACATCTTCCTTGGGCGACTCCACATCCAATCTTGCCAGCTTGACTAAAAGTTTTTGAAGCCTATTATAAACCGAGTCAATGGACTTAGTTGCACCAAAGATGAAGTTTTCAAATTCTTGCTTCAAAGAGTCTTCCGAGTTTTCTTGGTGTGAAATCTCCACCAATCGGTTTCAATGGCTTTGAACAAACTTTGGGCATCTTTGTGTTTGTTGAAGGTGAGTTGATGATCATCAGGTATTGCCATGAGTAAAAGACTTCTGACCTTGAGATCATTGCCTCTTAGAGACATTTCTTCATTGGTGATAGGATCACCTTTTTCTTTAGTAACGGTCTTACCACCAACTTCTTTAGTGACAGTGGATTTGTAAGAGTTTCCATAGAGCACAATGTTCCACAGCTTGAAATCAAGTACCAAGAAGTACTTCTCTATGCGCATTCTCCAGAGTTCATATTCATTTTGCTGCAACTTAGGAACTCTGTTAACATCATTGGATTTGTCAAAATCCATTTCTTCGATTTTTCACACAGATCTTCTAAAACAAAGCTTGGGACACAAGATCGATACCACTTGTGAAGTCCCAAACCTTGGATCTAGAACACTTAGCTTGTAAACGTGTTAGTTGCCTTGGATGGTTCCAAAACAATAATGAAAAACTTTGTTGTAGATATCTGAGACAAATATCGGAATCTACTTGAATGTACTTTAGAAGATTAAAGTAAACATAATGTAATACCAACGACTTCAATATTATTAAGCAATAATCGAGTACTCTCCTAGTACTAGGGTTTACAACCTTGAAGCTTTTCTTAAGACGACTAGAGAATAGGTATATGTTTAACCTAGCTAGGATCTCCTTTTATACACTAAGGAGATCCCTTACGAGATAACTATGCATTGAGTATATCATATCTTCTATTGGAATAGAAGATATCTCATTCTAAACCATACACGACATTCCTTACTTAGAACAAGACAAACTCTAACACTATCAAGACTAACATTTCCACTATCAAGACTAACTAGTTAATACTTATCAAATGATACTATCAGTACTAACTTTACTACTATAAGTATTAACTCCCAAAAGCGAATTTCCAAACAATAGCGCCTTCGAACAAATGTAAGAAGTTGTCAGGATCACCTTTCCCGTCGTAGGTGCCTATGTGAGTAGGCATCTTCACACCATTAGGTAGAGGGTAGTCTTTGATCCACTTCACAAAAGGTTTTCAAGCTCCAGAGGCTTCTGCATAGAAAGGGTTATACAGAGGTGATAAACAGGTGTAGGGTTGTACGGGTTAGGCAGTTGTTGTGAGAATGCAGCATAGGCTGCAGCAGGTTGGTACGAAGGGTTTCCCCCCATCGGTTGTGTAGGGTGTACAGGAAGGTGTCCGTATGGCACTTGCTGGTGACTCTGGTTGTGGAAAGACCCATTCAGAGGATAGGTATTATAGGTCTGAGCAGGTAGGTAGGGATTCATGCCCTGAGAGGGTAACTGATTCATCCCAGAGCACAGAGGAGGTCCTCCGACAATAGAGATGTAGGATGGAGGTATCGGAGCCCCCATCCCTTCTCTTCCTAAGTGGGCATCCTGGAGAGGTGATACGCGTACAACGCGCGTTCGGGGTCAAAGGAACTTCCTTTTCATCGAGCAAGTTTTTCAACACCCTAGGCAGTGAACCTAATCGTTGTAGTGTAGTATTAGGGTAAGCATCGGGGAATTGATATCGTTCTCTAGGGGAATAGGAATGCTAGTGAGAAATTACTACGCTAAGGTTGGGGTTGAGGAAGATTATTTTTTTTATCTTTTTTATGTTTTATAGAAAATGGAAAGGTATGAATCTCGGGGTATTGGATTTGGGGGGTTGGTATTTCTACCTGTTGGGATACAGAAGATTAAAGTACTAAAGATTAACAAAGTACTGCAAGAAGTCAAAGTACTGCAATGATTAGAAGTCGGTTGTATTAGATTAAAGATATAAAGTTATGTTTATCTAGAACTTTCTATGTATTGTTTACTTGACGTACAAGGATAAGAATTGTAAATCGTTTATGGTTATCCTTGAGCCTATAAAAGGACCCCTAGATTGATATTAGACGTCGTAATTTTTAGAGTTTTAGAAGTTCGATATTATTAGAGTTGTTCAGAGTGCATAATAAGCGAGTTAGAGTTATTAATAAAATCATTTAAAGTTCAAGTTATTCTTCTTAGCTTTGTTAAGTAAATTCGCATACTTAATAGAGTTTGCTCGGTGTTTCATTGTTAATAACTTAGGATTTATCCGAGGTTGTTAAACCTTAACAAGCTATTTAAGTTAGTTTGGTTAGAGTACATCGATCCAACAAGTGGTATCGAGCTTGTGTGGAAACTCGACTAAGAAAAACCCTAAAACCTAAAGATGTCGATCGATTCTGCTCCACCACCTTCCATCACCTCAATGAGGATTCCGTCATCAAGAAGGGCGAATATGACCTATGGTGTATGAAGATGAGGCGATACATTGCCATTACTGCACCATGCTCTATGGAATGTAATTGTCAATGGTAATGAAAAGTTCGAAACTATTGATGTTCTGGACAACCCAAGCACCTAAGGCGGTCTTACTGCGGCAACATTAAGGAATCAAGAGAAGGCACTCAACATTCTCTTATCGCCATTCGGATGGTCATCTTCTCAAGTTCCATGATGCTAAAGATGCTAAGTAGCTCTGGGTCGCACTCAAGACAAGATTTGGAGAGAATGAAGCTTCAAGAAGATGCACAAATCCGTTGAAGCAACAGTTTGAAACTTTCATTTGTTGGTGAAAGAGAGAGTCTTGATCTCGCATATGATGATTTCAAAATCTCCTTAACATGTTGGAATTATACAAAGCACAAGTTTCAGTTGAAGATGCTAATCTCAAGTTCTTAAGAGTCTGCCATCATCATGGCATGTGATAGCTACAATGATCGGAGGACAACCATGTTTGGATGTTATGGACTTTGATGATCTCTACAATCATCTAAAGGTGTATGAGCATGAGATGAATGGTAAAACTAGTTCCAAATCTCACAAGTGTTGCTTTTCTATCATCGAAAGAGGCGATGATTTCTACCAAAAGTCTTGCTTCTCCTACTCAAAGCTTGTAACTCAAAGCACGTTGTTTACACTCCCCACCTATGCTCAACAAGCCCCACCAACCACTACCATGCACTCGGATGAAGTTGTGTGCTCTTTCTTTCTTCAACAAGCTTCTTTACCGTAATTTATGAAGAAGATCTCTCCAGTTGAAGAGGATGCTTTAGAATAAATTGATATCGTGGCAAGTTGCTTTGATCCTTTGCAAGGATCAAGAAGTACATGAAGAAAACAGGAAAGAGCATTGACTTCAAACCAAAACAGGAATCACTTTTGACAAATCCAAATTTGAATGCTTCAATTGTCAAAAGACGGACACTTTGTAAGAGTGTGGGTTTGCTAAGTATCAAGCAAACAGATGGTGAGAAACTAAAGTGGAGCTAAAAGAAATCCTATTCTCAAACAAAGGCTTTGGTCGCTAAAGAGAATTTATCGAGGTTGGTGGAGTGAAGAGTTTGATGATGAACCATGACCCATCTTGTGGTAGCGATGGAAGAAGCGAGTTGAAGATTCGATGAAGAATTGACCGAGCACTTGTCTTTGATGAGGAAGATCATCATTGCTTTGGAATCGGAGATGGTTATGGAGGATTTGATTGGAGCTTGGGTATGAAGATGATCTGTTACGCTTGCAATGGTGGCTACTTCATCAAGTTCACCCTATCTCTCAAGTATGCTCGAATTGTCATGATTTTTATTAAAATTACTTGGTAGTTATGTGATTGAAAGAGATAATTGTGTTAGGGCTAGGTCCGAGGTAGTGGTTATCAAATAACCTTAGAGTCAATGGAAGCCAAAATATTAACACATGAAAATAATGAAATGGCTTGGTGAAAAGTATGAACAACAAGATTACCGATTAAAACTAAGTGAATGGAAACTAAATTGTAAAATTGTCAAATAGAGAAATTAACTAAGGAAAGAGATGATTTGTTAGCAAAGTTTGATGCCCGAAAGAATGCAGTGCATCACATGTTACTTATGTTCAAAAGCAGAAGAGCATATATTAGAACGGCTTAGGTTTTGGTATGAACTTTGATAACATAGAAGAGACTCAATCGGTGAAGACCTAGAGGATATAACCACTAGTGATGATGAACTCATTAATTATGTAGACACATCTAGTAATGAGGATTCAATTTGTGAACCACCTCAGAATATAAGAAAGACAAGGGTTATCATGTCGTTCCACATCCTATAGGTAGTCATCAACCCATAAGACACGATGTTTCATGTTTTGGTGTAGGCAGCCTAGAGTTTAGGAAAAGCTTATTGGTCAATCTAGGTCCGAAATCCCAAAAGAAGTCTGTTGAAAATAATGTTCAAAGTCAAGCGGTACCTTCAACTCAAATTCTCGCTCCACAAGCGGTACCTTCATGAAAATCTTTTCAAAACAAGACTACTAAACCTTTTGGGATAACTTTGGTCAAAACAGTTCAATCATTCACCTAGAAGGCAAAATAGTTTTGGTCATAGACATAGAAGAAGTCACTTTGGAAGTATGGGTCAAAAGCGTGTTTTGTGTGTTTTAGTCCTAATCATTTAATCAAGGATTGTTAACATCATTCGAATACCTTAGAAAATTTCCAAAGAACAGTCCAACCGAAACCTAGAGAGAATAAACCGATGCGGAATAATTCAAATAGGGTTAATCATAGAAATTTCTCACCGATCATAGGTACCCTCACCGAGAAGACCTATTTCTAAATCACCAAGACCTTCACAAGCGTACCTTCCCACAATCTTGCTCAATTCAAACAAGGTATCGCTAACACTGCATGGAGCAGAATCCTAGGAGATCTCATTATCAACCTAGAAGGTATTATAATTCACATAGGAATCTAGATCACAGGAACCAAGTGTTAAAACCGAATGGGTTAAGAGAGAAAGTATTGTAGAGGGACAAACAGTACTTTCAACAAAAAGTGAATCAGATGTTTTTATAATACAAGAAAAATAGAATGAATTTGCAAAGAGAGTTCTGTTGAAACTCCAGAAAGTTTTGAAAATCCACATGCTAAAAATCAAAAGATAATTCTAGATCATGTTTTAAAAATAGTGGGAATTACATACTCAAAGAATTTGAGTTTGTAACTCCACAAGGGAACACAAGTCAAGAATGGCTTGGGTTCCTAAAAAAACTAACTCTCTAAATCTTTGTGCGGGGCAACCCGTAAGAGGAGCTTAAAGATCATCTTATTATGGATAGTGGTTGCTCTGGAAGCATGACAGAGACAAGGAGATTACATCGATTTTGATCTATTAGTGGAGGACGAGTTGCATTTGGGAATGATCCCAATGGAGGAAGAATTATTGAAAAGGAACCATCAAAGCGTATGTATAGATTTTGAGAATGCTAGATATGTGAAGGAGCTCAAGTTCAACTTATTGTCGGTTTCTCAAATCGTGATAAAAAGCATCTGTGTTATTCATCGACACGAATGTCTCATCCTTTCCCGAGTTCAAGTCAGTTGATGATGGCTTGGTAGTTCTTAGAGTACCAAGAACCAATGATGTGTATAGTCTAGATATGAAAAGTCTTCATTCTTATGGGATAGCCACATGTTTGGTGGCAAAAGCAACATCTGAAGAAGCACATAAATGGCATAGAAGATTCGGCCTTGTGAATTTTAAGAATATCAACAAACTGGTCAAAGGAAATTTATTTAGAGGTTTACCTTCAAAGACTTACAAGAATGATCACTCCTGTTTGGCATGTAAGAAGGGTAAACAACATAAAGCTTCCTGCAAGAAGCTTGAGGAAAGGACTCATAGAGAACCATTGGGTGTTACATATGGATCTATTTGGTCCTATATCATTACAAGTTTGAACAAGAAGAAGTACGCTTAGTTGTTACAGATGATTGCGATGGATTCGGTTGGGTATTTTTCTTAGGATTTAAAGATGATACTTTTGATGCTATTCAGACTCTCATAATAGCACTTGAAAACCAATTGAGACTCAAGGTTAGAGGTATTAGATGTGACAATGGAACCGAATTCAAAAACAAGCTTATGGATGAATTTTGTGCAAACAAAGGAATCAAGAGGAGTTCAAGATGCGAACACACCACGGCAGAATGGTGTTGCGAAAGAAAGAATAGGACTTTGATTGAAGCGGCCCGAAACCATGCTAGCGATTCACAACTACCTATTCAATTTTGGGTGTTGTAAGTAAGTCTTGCTATGTATGTATATGAGTGTCGATTACTAAGCCACGAGATGAAGACACCTTATGAGTTGTCGATGGGCAACAAACTCAACATTCGATTTATGAAGCCTTTTGGATGCCCCTTACTATTTTGATACAGATTGATAATCTGGGTAAGTTTGATGGCAAGTCAGAAGAAGGTTATTTACTGGGATATTGCACCAATAGCAAAGGCTTTAGAGTATACAACAGAGTCACTAAGAAGGTTCAAGATTGTCTTCATGTTGAGTTTTTAGAAGATCAAGACAATCAGAAGGGTAGAGGTCCCGATTGGATGTTTGATCTTGAAGTTTTAACCCCTTATATGAACTATGTACCTGTTAGAGAAGAAAATCAACCTGTACACAATGAAGAAGATTTACAGTATGTTGTTCATGGAGTTCATATTAGTCCTGATGCTGTTCCTGATGAAGAACCAATCACTTTGGAACCAATGAAAAGTACTGAAAAGCCAAAATCCTCATTGTCTTCTGAGGATCAATTTATTCAAGAAGAACTTAATCAGATGCTTCTTCAAGATGTTTTAGCACATTCTTATACTGATGATCAAAGAAGAGCTTATGAAGAAGCAAAGACAAAGAACAAAGCTGCAGATTACTCTTACGATTTTTGACAAGATTTTGACCAAAATCTTGCTGCACCGCTTCAAAGACTTTGGATGATTTGGATGATCCTACCATGCCCGGATTAGAAGATCCGATGATGAGTTTGAAGTTGAAGGTATTTTCTGGTTCTAATGAAGATGCTTGATTTCACAAATTTGGATGATACCTATGGAGTTCCACGCTCTCAAACTTAAGAATTCATAAGAATCATCCTGTTGATCAAATCATTGGTCCTTCTACTTCTGGAGTGATGACAAGACACAAGGCTAAGAGTTTTACCAAACCTCATAATGATTTACTTAGCTTTGTCTATAAACAGACCAGGTTGAATCATAAGGATCATCAAACATGCCTGTTTACTTGCTTTATCTCTCAAGAAGAACCCAAGAATATTGCTCAAGCATTAACTAAAGAAAGTTGGGTTGAAGCTATGCAAGAAGAACTTCTACAATTCAAACTTCAAGAAGTTTAGGTATTATGTGATCTTCCTGATGGTAAGAAGGTCATTGGTACAAGATGGGTGTTCAGAGTCAAGAGAGATGAAAGAGGGAATGTCATCAAGAATAAAGCAAGGTTAGTTGCACAAGGCTATAGACAGGAAGAAGGAGTTGATTATGATGAATTGTTTGCTCCTGTAGCAAGGATAGAAGCAATTCAAATCTTTCTTGCTTTTGCTTCTTATATGGGATTTCGTGTTTATCAAATGGATGTCAAGAGTGCCTTTTATATGGCAAGATTACAGAGGAAGTATATGTCAAGCAACCTCCGGTTTTGAAGATCCTAAACATCCAAACAAAGTTTACAAAGTTGTCAAAGCTCTGTATGGCTTACATCGAGCACCTAGAGCTTGGTATGAAAGGCTTTCTACCTTTTTATTGCAACATGGTTATAGGAGAGAGCTATTGATAAGACTTTGTTTATTAAGAGACAAGAAGGATATCATGTTAGTTCAAGTTTATGTTGATGATATCATATTTGGAGCTACTAAACAGTCCATGGTTAACGAGTTTGAGTAGGCGATGCGAAAGAATTTAAAATGAGTTCAATGGGTGAGTTAACATTCTTTTGGGACTTCAAGTTAAGCGATCAAAGGAAGGAATTTTATCACCAAGACAAGTATGTATCGACATACTTAAGAAGTTCAATTTTGATGTTATGAAGCCAGTCACTACACCTATTAAATCAATTAACTCATTGGGCAAGGATGAAGATGGACAACCAGTTAAAGTCAAGTTATACAGATCCATGATTGGATGCCTTATGTATCTCACTGCATCAAGGCCTGATATCATGTTTGTTGTGTGTTTATGTGCAAGATATCAAGTTTCACCAAAGATTTCTCATATGAATGCAGTGAAGAGAATTTTTAGTTATTTGAAACAACAACCTAAGTTGGGGTTGTGGTATCCCAAGGATTCACCTTTTCACTTGGAAGCTTTTTCAGATAGTGACTATGCAGGTGATAACTATGATAGAAGATCAACAACTGGAGGATGTCAATATCTTGGAAGAAGATTAGTCTCCACAGAATGTAAAGCAGACCATTGCGGCAACATCATCTCTCAAGTCGAATATGTCGCCGTTGCAAGTTGTTGTGGACAAGTTTTGTGGATGCGTAATCAACTCTTGGATTATGGATTTAATTTCAAGAATACTCCTATCAATATTGATAAAGAGAGTACCATCAGTATTGTGAAGAATCCAGTTTATCATTCCAAGACCAAGCACATTCAGATTAGGCATCACTTTATCAGAGATTGTTATGAGCACAGGCTCATTAATGTGGTCAAGGTTCACACAGATGATGTTTCAAGATTCAATCACTTGGTGGTGAGTATTGGCATGATCAATTACTGAGCTACATTTAAGGGGAGGACTATTTAGTGTAAGTATGGTCCTATGCATTGCTTGAGGGGAGGATGTTTCTGCTTATAAGTGTTTGGTATTGTAAGAAAGAGAATTGAAAAGTACTGATTATTATGAAACTCTTGTTTGGAAAATATCGCAAAGGAAAGTCTTGTACTGCGTGGAAAGTGTTGTTTGTCTTATCAAAATCTTGTTCTAACGGTCATATTGAGGGAAAACTACTCTAACGGTAACTTAGTTATTACTGAATCGTGATTTTCAAATCTCATCTATAAATAACTACTCTCGAATTTCCTCTCATATTGATATCTCCGAATCTTTTCCATATCTCTCTCACTTTCATCTATATTATTTGGCATATTTCTTCTTGTGATAATATAACCATCAATGGCGAATCGTCATACAGTTTCAAAGCACAATATGGTGGCTAATTTAGACAAGACTGACGATAATGTGATCTTTCATGATATTATTGATTATCTCACTGAGTTATGCTCTTTTAGTGGAGCCGGATATAATTGAGCCCTGGATTCAACAATTTTGGGCTACTACTAGGGATAATATGGAGAATGATGAATTTTATATTCGCACTGATTCTGGAAGGACAGTAAAGATTACTGAAGCCTCTATTCGTGAAGATTTATTGTTTAATGATGAAGATGGGGCTATTCGTTTTGATAAGCAGCTGATTTGGGATACTTTTGGGCATATTGGTTATGAAGGGTCCTTAACTGAACAAACATTCAGGAAACAATTATTTTGTCCTCACTGGAAGTTTTTAGTTCATGTGTTGCTTCATTATATTAGTGCTAAAAGTACATCATGGGAGCAATTTGGATCAAATATAGCATCTGCTATAGTAGGATTGGCTACTGATCGTGTTTTCAATTTTTCAAGGCTTATTTTAGATGGAATGCTTTCACATATCACTCATGGTTCAACATGGTTGATGTATCCAAGATTTGTTCAAGTCTTCCTAAATAAACAACTTTCGGATGTACCTAAACCTACAAGTCTTTTACCTTTGTGGTACAACAAGCCAAGATTTTCACTTTCATGGCTAGGAAGAGTGATTTATTCATTTGGAAGGACACTCCTTAACTACTTCTATGATGGAAGTTGTTCACGCTGTCCAAGTCGATGATGAAGAAGATGAAGATAGAGAGGTATTGCTTCAAGGTACCGCTACATCTCAAGGTCCGCTCGTAAGGTACGCTTCTCCGAGTAGTCTTGCATCACAAGGTACTTGCCGCAGCAATCTTGAGTTCAAGTGATGTTGATATTTCACCTTCTCCATCTCCTCAACAATTTGTTCCTCGCTTCACAACCGAGGAACATTCACCAATTCAAGGAGATGATCCACATACTATACCTCGTGAAGGTTTGATATTGGATAATTATGTTCTCACACGGAGTTGGTCAAATTAAAGAAAACCACGAGACTCAAGCTAAACAGACACGGTTGAAGCTCAAGTTTCAAGACTCAAGAATTTTGTTTGGCCATTGGTTCAACATCATCGTCTTTGGGTCAAATCTAAAAAGAATGAGCAAAGGCGGTTTAAGAAGACTAAGCGCCAAAAGCGTTCAAAACAATCTTCATTCCAATTGGGAGGAATTTAGAAGAAGCGAATTTGAAAGAAGATCTTGTTAAGGAGCATGAACCTCAAGGTTACGAAGAACCTCAAGATCTTGAAGAACATGAAAGGATGAAGTTCAAGGAACAAATATTCAACACAAGAATCTTGAAGAACAAAGTTATTCAAAGTCTTGAGGAGCAAGTTATTGATGTTCAAGTTCAAAGTCTTGATGATCAAGTGCTGGCGATCAAAGTACTGCTTTCTTTGGAACTTACGACAAGAATTGGTTACACCAAGGGTGTTAGACTTTGAAGAGGAAGTGGTCCTTCAACTCACGTATTAGAAGAAGAAGTCGGTCCTTCAACAACTGTCATACCGGAGGAAGTCGATACGCCAAAGAATACACACTTGCAAGTGATGATGATACGATTCTTTGAGATTTTGCAAGATTTATCAAAACCAAGAGGTGTTACTATTCCAGGGAGTACAAGAAGAGGAACAACCAAGAGTTTCTCAACTCGTTATTGATCTAAAAGATAAAGGAAAGGGCAAGTTAATAGAGACAAAGAAGAAAAAGAAACCTACTTTAGCTCAGATAAGAGCTGCTCAAGTTGCTATGAATGAGGAAGCAGCTAGAAAGTTTCAAGAGGAATTAAATGCTAAAGATAGAGAAGCTAAGGAAATTGAAGAAGCTCATAATAGAGAAGCAGCTAAGAAATTGCAAGAGGAATTGAATGTTGAAGCTGATGAACCATTAGAGTCACCTATTCCTGTTAGATTTCTACCAAGAAGGCCAAATCGAGCTAAAGACAGAAATGCAATGATGGCTTATTTAAAAGTCAAGGGTATAAAGGATTGCGAGAGGTTTAATTATTTGGAGATGAAAGAATTGTATAATCGTTAGGGAATCTTATAAGAAAAGTGTTGAAAGTATCAAGAATTATAAAGATGATGTCGCTTGGAAAGAAAAAGAAAAAGCGAAGTTGAAGATATACGGTCATCAAAGAAAGAGAAAGTTGAGTTACGATCGATACTAATGATGAACTAAAGAATTACTTAAGAATAGTGGATTTTGAGTATTCTGAGATGATCTTTGAGATGAAAATGAACGGATCTCAAATTATTGCTTTTGAAGTTGTAGAATCCAAAGATGGAAGTTATCGATGTTTCATAGAGTGATGAAACTTTCGAGTGTTCAATAGGCTATGGGATTTATTGCACATCATAGATAGAGTGGATTTATTTTATTTATATCATGTGGTGCGAGATTACTTTGAACAAAATCCATCGGAAGGAGTTGGTTTAGTATTGCTTGGAGATCTCACAACTATATGGGAAGCGAAGAACAAAGCAACTTCTTGAAATTTGGAAGAATCAAGAGGATTGGGAGATTGTTAGTGGAGATTTTTGAAGAATCGGAGTACATGTTCTAGAGCTAGAAGATGGAATTATGATTCATATGTTGGTGATAGAAGATATCCTCTTACACCGAACTTATGAGGAGGATGCTAGAGCATGGAATCGAAGTAGAAGAAGATAATGAAATAGCATGTTTGGTTATCAAGTTGTTTATCGATGGACTACAATTGTCGATGATGAATAAGCGGTATGAATCTTATTTGATTAAATTTTTGATATATCGATTACTTTATTCAAAATCTCGTTGATCAAACAAGACTTTCATCAAAGTCTTGCTTGAAGTTTTAAACCGATTCGATTTTGAAAACTTTTGTTAAGTGATAAATGTTTTGAAACAAAGGTTCAAAGAAATAAATAGTTTTGAGATGGTAATACCAATAGGTTATCAATCCACCATGGTTACAAAAGGATTGGCTAATCCATGAGCAAATGGCTCGTAAAGATATTTCAAATCCGCTTTTAGTTGACAACTTGCTAATAAGTTGGATGGTAATCAACTCACCATATCAAGAATGTAAAGAGTTGGCTAGCCCACAAGAAAATGGCTTGTGGTAAAGGCGTGGAAAAACCATTATATGGTAATTAGTTCACCATGATGAAAGAACTAACTAGTCCAAAAGGGTACAACTTTTGGTAAAGACAACTCAAATCGTTGATAGTCGATGATTTGCTAAAATCATATGGTTATCGATGTACCATGATCTTACACATCAAAACATTTGGCTACTCCAAAGTTAATGGCTTTGGTAAAGAGAACTCAAATCCATTAAATTTTCAATGATTCACCTCTCACGGGAGTTTACACACCGGAAGTGATGAGAATAGTGAAACTTAACTGAATTAAATGTACAAATTGTCTTATGTTCTTTGAAAAGATGGAGCTTCTTGAATGTTGCGAAAAGATATAATATTGTTGTTTGATCTTGAAAAATTACAGATAAAGACTACTTTGATGATGATATAAGCGAGAATCTACAAAGATAAAGTCCGAAGATAAAGTAACAATTCCTCTTTGAAGATAAAGATGTTAAAGCTAAATCTACAAAGGAACTTGAAATCAAGAAACTAGAATTCAAATTAGGGGAGGATTGTTGGGATACGATGATTAAAGCTTGAAGATTAACAAAGTCTTGCAAGAAGTCAAAGTATCTTGCAAGAAGTCAAAGCATCTTGCAAGAAGTCAAAGCATCGCTTATCATCAAAGTACTGCAATGATTATAAGTCGGTTGTATTAGATTAAAGATAGAAAGTTATGTTTATCTAGAACTTTCTATGTATTGTTTACTTGACGACAAGGATAAGAATTGTAAATCGTTTAGGGTTATCCTTGAGCCTATAAAAGGACCCTAGATTGATATTAGACGTGCGTAATTTTTAGAGTTTTAGAAGTTTGATATTATTAGAGTTGTTAAAGACTCGCATAATAAGCGAGTTAGAGTTACTAATAAAATCGTTTAAAGTTAAAGCTATTCTTCTTAGCTTTGTTAAGTAAATTTCGCATACTTAATAGAGTTTGATCGATTTTTCATTGTTAATAACTTAGGATTTATCCGAGGTTGTTAAACCTTAACAAACTATTTAAGTTAGTTTGGTTAGAGTACATCGATCCAACACTACCGATTACTCTACTTATCTAATTATCTAATCTAAGGTGAGTGTAGTCTATGTCTATTGTTGTGTGCTCTTATGATGATTAAAAATGTGTTTACTTAGATGATATTACTCCCTAGTTATCTCCTATTGATTGTTGAATTGTCACGTCCTTATTCTTAACGCGTTGTGTCTTCTAAGGTCGTAGGGTATGCGTTTTCCCAAACTCTTTAAGTCCACCTTAAGGTTATTGCCTACGAAATCTCTAGGATTCATAAACTAACTCTAAGGTTATCTTTGGATGTTTAGACTACAATAACTCTAGGTGATTATAAACTAATGTTCACAAAGATTACTCAAGCATTAAAACACAACGAATGACCTTCGCAATACTAGGTCAATCACAATTAAGATAAGAGACAACCAATCAATATTCAATACCTAGGTTTCATATATCTAAGCAAACACACAAGTAAATTAGCCGGACATGGAAAACATGCAAGCATACACACAAACAATTGAAGACATAATTGAATCAATTAAGTAAATCACTTATCTTGTTGTAAAATAGGGTATGGAACCCTAAGATACTGCCCAAGATAGCCTATGTTCGGTTTTGGTTTTACTCCACAAAACTACCTCTCTAAAATACTGAAAATTTGAATTCTATATAGAGTTACAATATGCGTGGCGTCACTCTTTAATTGTGGCGTTGTCGGTCGCCGCCATTAGGTTTTCCTCTTGGCCACGTCAACTCTGTGACGGCGTCACTTTATGCTTGTGGCGCCGTCGGGATCCAAATCTAGGTCGTGCGAGTTGTGACGCCCTACTCTTTAAACACGATCTTGTCACTTGTAAAATAGCAATTTGCTCTCGAGTCGTCTCAAGGTGTTTGCGACGGCGTCGCTATTAAGCCGTGACGCCGTCCCTTCGATTCTAGCGACTTGAGTGTCTCGATTCTTGACTTTGGCCATTTTCTTCATATATTCGCGCCTTTTCGTCCGAATAGGTGTCATTCCAACAATTTGCCTTCAAGATACCCAAAAGTGAAAAGAACTAAATTAAGTAGTAACGGATACAAAAGTGATCAATTAAGGGCTTAAATGACCCTCAAAGTGTACCTTTTAAATCCTTATCAAGAGGTGGTAAGTTTACCCCTCCGTTTCCTACCGGGTTGCTTCCTCCGTTGGAGTTCTCACTCCTTCTTTCCCCACACTCTTTCTCTTCTTCCCGCTCTCCTCGGGACCTTCTTCAAAACCAGCAGTTCTTTTGTTGGGCCTCCTTATGGAAGGAGAACCATTTCGAGGCCGAACGCCCCGCTAATTGGTCGAGGCCTTTCATCTACCTCGACCTCTTCGTCATATTCCTCACCGGAATACTCCAGTTCCTCGCATCTCGGTGTTGCGAACTTGCCTCTGTGAGCCCTCGGCAGGACTCTAACGCTTTGAAGTTTGCCTCAACAAAGCGGGGCTAATTTCGGAATAGGGTTGGCGGAAGTTGAGGCGTGATGTATGGGAGTGGTTTCAAACGAGATCGTGTAGTGAAGATGGAGGCGGTTATGGGGCGAGATTATCGGTGTTAGTTGTGTTGAGAGGCGCAGGGTAGAGAAACCTGGGTGGAGGTGTATCTTCTCTTCCTATTTCCATGCCGAAAAATTAGCGTAATCGGTTAGGGTTTCAAGACTTGGTGATTAAGGGACTAATAGTAGTGTGTCCCACGGACGACGCCACTGATTGTACAATAAATTGCACTACCAGGCTTCGATGGTGATCAAAGGTATGAGGGTGTATGTTCTAGCCAAGATTGTCTTTCACCCGAGGATAAAATACGAAGACACTACGTTAAGTGATTACGCAGGGTTGGACCTGCGAACCCCCTCCGCGTGAGAGTAAGTATGAGTTATAGTTGTATAAGTGTACGTAAGTAAAGAGATGAGTGTTGAATGAGCTTACCATAATCCTCCGCCGTCCAACCTATTTATAGTGGAAGAAATAGGGTTGAGGGCACCTCTGCGCAAATGTCGGAGAACATGAGGGCGTCCCATGTTTGTGGGTAACCGCAAGGGCTTAGTGACCCACGTTCTCAAACTTGGCGGGAAAGCCAAGAAAGAGAGGGAGATTGTGGGTTTGACCAAGTCAGGAAGTTCTCCTATCCATTACTCCTTCGTCAACCATACCCCGAAGGGCTTAAGGCTTCGAGTGGCGAATTCCCAATAGGTAACCTTCGTGTGCACGAATGGTTTGACGCCCACGAATTCAGGAGACCTAACTTGGGCCTTCGTACAGAAGGGCTTCGACACATCTCGAAAGGGTGTCCGTCGAGCTATTCGGAGGGTACATCATCACCAAGTAAGATGGAGCTATTTGATTGGATGAAACACCTCACCAAATGATCCAAGGACTGTGAACGAAAGATTGGGCACCAAGTTTGATCAAAGGGTTGTGATTAGAGCTACTAGAGCCTTCTCAAACCCTAGATGGCATCTCCTCATCTAGGCTATAAACAGACCAACTCATTCACATTTTAGGTCGTGTAGTTCAGGATTCAAAATTTAGCTTAAATTCTAGTTTTAATTGTAACTTTTATTTATGTTTTATTTACTTTAAAAGATTTGTAATCTTGTTTTATTAATAAAAGTTTAGTTTACTTTTATTTACTTGTCTTCATTTACATTTAAGTTTTCAAAATATGTTTGTTTATGGTTGATAAGCTTTTATAAGCTCTTATTCATCTTTCATTAGCTCATATAAACTTTTGTAGCTTATTGTGAGCTTATTATTGTTTACTTTCTGTTTTAATATAAAAAAAATAAAAAAAAATGTCAACAAAAGTCAAATAAGCAGTTTGAAAGATAAGCCAGATTTGGAAGGGCTTATAAGGATCTTACTAGCTTGTCTTTGACAAGCTAGAGCTTGTTGAGTAGCTCCTCGAGCATTTAAAAGCCTTTGTTTAGCTAAGGCTTAAGTAAGTTTCATTTTATTGCAATTTTTATTTCAAAACTGCTTATTAGCTTATAGTAGTACTTATTTGCTTTGACTTATGCTTATATTAGTTGGTTGTTACCTTTCATTGCTTATTTGTAGGATTTAAGTTTTTATTTTAAGCTTTTGTTAAAAAGAAAAGCTCATAAAAACACAAAAATATCTCTTTTATTTATAGCTTAATTATAAGTGCTTAATAATAGGTTAAAATTGCTTTTTAAGTCTTCAATAAGTTAATGGTTAATATGTTTTTGCAAATGATAGCTTGTTTTGGTCTAAAAAGGTTTTAAAATAAAACCCATCAAATAAAGGGGTGTTTGGATTTACATTTTAAAACTGTTTGTACTAGTTACATGATAGGATGAATAATTATGTTAGCACACTTTCTCACTATTGTTCACAACCTTATTTTATTTATGCATTTCATTTCTTGTCTTTAGTTTAATTAATCATTTCAATCTAAAACCATTAAATATAGTGACACTTATAATAGTATCCTCATCTACATAGCTTTTGGGAACGACCTCGGCTTTACCACCTTCTATACTCTGCAGATCGGGTTCACCGCTCATTTGTGCAATAGGTAGACCTTAGGCGAGACGAGACTTAGAAATATTAAATCTGGTCGGAAAACACGCATCGAATCCTATAGGTAGCGTTGGACAAATAGCGTTTATCCAATCTAAAGGAATAAAAAAATTGAAAGCAGTATGAGGAAGGACAAAATAGCTAAAGAGAAGAGAAAATATATTCTGCTTCTGATATAAAGAGTAAGTCAAGGATCAGGCATTTTGGACAAATAATTTCATACCTGCTGGAACGAAAGTCATCTGATTTACAATTCGCTTTAGTCGTACATATAATAAAAGGTAAGTTAAAAAGCCTTTGTCATTCAACTAAAGATTAAGAAAATAGATATTATATTTTTATAGAAGAGTTGCACGGTTTGGAATTTGTGGAAAAACCAAGTTTCTTTTACATAACCTAAGCTTACGACCAATGATAACTATTCATCATTAAACTAATATCTAAAATCTAACGCATTTGACCTGGATGGAGCAAACCAAATGTTAACATGCAGTAAGACTCAACCCATGTATTTTTTTTTGGGCCAAATTACTTTTAATAACTTTATACGACCGAACTAAAGACACATGCTTAAGCTGTGTAAAGACACCAACTTGGTCTTAAATTGTGAGAAGTGCCATTTTATGGTCAAAGAGGGCATTGTCCTCGACCACAAAATATCCAAGTCTGGGATTGAGGTTGATAGAGCTAAAGTCGATGTAATCGCAAAGCTACCTCATCCCACGACCGTCAAAGGAATAAGGAGTTTTCTGGGTCATGCCGGTTTTTACTGATGATTCATACAAGATTTTTCTAAGATAGACCGGCCTATGACCCATATCCTTGAAAAATATACACCGTTCGTCTTTTCTAATGAATGTATTGAAGCTTTTAATATCCTAAAAAAGAAGTTAACCGAAGCACCAATTTTAGTTGCCCCCGATTGGGACTTACCCTTTGAGCTCATGTGCGATGCTAGCGATTATGCCATTGAGGAAGTCATGGGGCAACATAAAACTAACTACTTTCATCCAATACACTATGCGAGTAAGACATTAACCGATGCCCAATGCCATTATACGACTACTGAAAAGAATTGTTAGCCGTCGTTTATGCCTTTAAAAAATTTCGACCATATCTTGTCTTATCAAGGACTATAGTGTACACCGACCATTCGGCACTCAACTATCTTTTAGCCAAACAAGATGCTAAACCGAGATTACATCAGTGGGTTCTCCTCCTTCAAGAGTTTGATGTCACTATTCGTGATAAAAAAAAAAGGAGCAGAGAACCTCGCCATCGATCATTTATCGAGATTAGAGAATCCCCATCAAAGTGTTCTCGAGAAAAGGAAATATGGAAACATTTCCTCTTGAGACACTTGGGATGCTACTAAGAAAGATGCTAGTACCCATGGTTTGCCGATTTCGCAAATTACCATGGAATTTTATCGTCAAAGTGATATTGTCCCAAAAAAAAAAAAGTTTTTAAAGATGTTAAGTATTATTTTGGGACGACCCTACTTGTTAAAAGCATGTGCGGATCAAGTTATCCAATGGTTTGTTCATGGCCAACAAGCCATTGACATTCTCACGGCTTGCCACAATGGACCCATCGGGGCCATCATGGGGCTAGTTACATCGCTAAAAAGGTTTTTGATTTTGGTTTCTATTGGTCGACCATTTATCGAGACACCCATGACTTCTTTGAAGTCATGTGACTCTTATAACGTCAAGGAAAAATATGGCAAAACACGAAATGCCACAGAATGAAAATCAAGTTTGCGAGATTTTGACGTTTGAGCATCGATTTTATGGGGCCATTCGTCATCTAGAGGAAATAAGTACATACTCGTGGCCGTCGACTACTTGTCAAAATGGGTTGAAGCGAAGGCGCCTCACAAATGACGCCTTGAGTCGTTGTTAAGTTCTTAAAGAGTTTGTTTTCCGAGTTGGAGCACCTCGTGCTATCATCGATGATCCCGGTACCCATTTTTGTAATGAACAATTTGCCAAAGTTATGTCAAAATATGGAGTTACCCATCTTCTTTCTACCGCGTATCACCCGCAAATGAGCGGTCAAGTCGAGGTGTCCAATCGTGGTTTAAAACAAATATTAGAAAGGACCGTAGGAGAGCATTGGGCCTCATGGGACGATAAATTAGATGATGCACTTTGGGCCTTCCATACCGCCTTCAAGACATCCATTGGGTGCACCCCATAGAAATTGGAGTATGGAAAGACATGCCATTTACCAATTGAGCTCGAACACAAAGCCTATTGGGCCTTGAAGCATTTCAATTATTACCTTAAGATCGCGGGTGATCACCGTAACGGTCAAATGAATGAATTGAAGGAACTTCAAGATCAAGCCTATGAGAACTCTTTAATATATATGTTTTGACACCTTGTTGACTTTCCGCTGGTGAGAGTGGGAATAGAATTTTGACTTGACCGGGCATGTTGAGCCTTAGCTTGTCCCCCTAACCTTTATAATTAAAATATTTTGCTAGTCTTTCATACAAGGAGCTATAAAACGCGAGTTCTAGCTTAACAAAGCCAAGAGTTTGCAAGTTCCCATGATTGACTTTAATTTGAAAAAGCTAAATTATTTGGCTAAGCATTCGCGTATCTTATTATTTAAGATTTTAAATTTGCGAAGAACAAGAGATGATAGGGTTATATAGAAGTTAGATGCTAAACATGGAGTAGTTGGATCTCTTTAGAGCTTGTAAAGGTCACTTGTGGCTTTTTGCTCCCAGCAGCTAAATAAACCCAAAAATAAAATTTTCAAAATAATTAAAGGTGTTTGGTTTTGGCGATAATTAGTTTTCAATCATTCTTTAGAGAATCCTTGCTTATGAGAGTTGGGTACAAATCAAGGTATTGCCGATATTACGTGTAATAGATAAGTGGTTCATGATAGTACGTGCTATTGTTTCTATTGTTATAAAGACCGTAGGACTCGGGGTTTGGCAATTAATTAATGTGAAATAAAGCTCAAATGCATAAATGTAAAAATTCAAAGCCATAAAAGTTTTCTATGTCTGACTGTACCCCCGTTGTCATGGACTTCCAAAAGGTTGAGGAAAAATTCCAAAGTCATAATAAGACTTCTAATAAAATGGTAATCCCGTTGAATTGGTTGTTTAAAAGGCCAAGGGAAACTGTGCTTAAATAAATGTTAAATAAGCCAAGCTTCGACTCCGGGGATGTCTTAATAAAAAGCTTCCGTCTCGAGTCTCAAACATGGGATGCTTCGGTTGTAAATAAAAAGAATGTCCCCTAAATCGTGTTAAATAAGGACCTTGATGTGGACCTCATTTATGTGTGCAACGGTTCTCGAGGGAAGGTTTGGAAACTACTTAGCGTCTAAACTCGATGCTTTTATCGGACCAAAAATTTATCGAAATAAGAAAAGAGAAAAAAAATCTCAATTTTCAAAATAAAATCCTTAGAGGAACTAGGATTATGGGAGTGAGAAGTAGCTAAGCGTACACAACTAGCATCTATGGGTAGTGTTAGCATCTAATTTTTTTATAACTGTGATATGTTTTTAAGCTTAGTTTGGGGACTCGTGAAAAGTTAAGGACGATGAATTTTATCCATATGGTCACTTCTTTATGATTTGTGTTTCCTACTCCATGATCCTAAAATTATTTATCAAAAATATGTAAGAGTTATTGATAGATAAGAAAGTCCAACAAACCGTCACTCAAAAAAGAAAGTGCTTAATGTTATATCTATATATGAAATGAAAATGGTTAAATGGGGCGTTTTTAGAGCAAAGGATTTCTTAATCTCTCTTGAGAAATGCTTTGCTACTTTTCATAGCTTTAGTAGAAAGAGGTTGAAATCTTTGGTATTACAAGCGTGAGTTGATGAAATTGCGTGAGGACACAACAATCTTCTAGTCTGGGGTATTTTGGTATGTGTGAAAACACATACCTTTTCGTTATCAAAACCAGACCAAAAACTAAACTCTCAAGCCAAATATATTGTGTTTTTGTGTTTATGCATGTGCAGGTAAAGGATATCACAAAACGGACAAGAAAAGACAAAACGGAGGCAAGACGAGCACGAGATTTGGAAAGAGTGTAAAAAGCGAGGTCGGGAAGAAATTTCCAAAGTGGTTCATAATTATGCTCAAGTTGTCACAAATAGCCCTTGAAATACTTTTCATAAATGACAAAATTGGTCCTTGAACTTTGCAATTTTACAACCTTGGTCCTTTAATAGTTACCTAAACTTAAAACTATCCTAAACCTAATATTACTTATCCGGTTATAATAAAACACCAAATCCAATCCAGTCCATATTTTCCTAACCTAATTTATATAACCAATCCAAGCCCAACATCCAAACCCAAGCCGTTGCGGTCAAAATTAGTCAAACAATAATAATAAAAAGGTCGCACCTTTTACCCTTCTCCTAAATTACCACCGCAACCCTTTTAACCAAAGATCAATTTAAGTACGATGTAAGAGCTTCTAGAAGCCCGACACCTGGCGAGAGTATGACACAATGGGAATGACACTGCAAGATGGAGCTATTTGATTTGATGGAACACCTCACCAAATGATCCAAGGACTGTGAAAGGATGATTGGGCACCAAGTTTGATCAAAGGGATGTGATTAGAGCTACTAGAGCCTTCTCAAACCCTAGAAGGCATCTCCTCATCTTGGCTATAAATAGACCAACTCATTCACATTTTAGGTCGTGTAGTTTAGAGTCAAATTTTAGCTTAAATTCTAGTTTTAATTGTAACTTTTATTTCGCTTTTATTTACTTTAAAAGCTTTGTTATCCTGTTTTTATTAATAAAAACTTTAGTTTACTTTATTTACTTATCTTCATTTACATTTAAGTTTTCAAAATATGTTTGTTTATGGTGATAATCTTCTATAATCTCTTATTCACTTTCATAAGCTCATATAAGCTTTTATAGCTTATTGTGTGCTTATTATTGTTTACTTTTGTTTTAATTTTAAAAAAATCAAAAAATCAAAAAGTCAACAAAAGTCAAATAAGCATTTGGAAGATAATCCAGTTGGAAGGGCTTATAAGGGTCTTACTAGCTTGTCTTTGACAAGCTAGAGCTTGTTGAGTAGCTCTCGAACATTTAAAAGCCTTTGTATAGCTAGGACTTAAGTAAGTTTCATTTTATTGCAATTTTTAGTTCAAAACTGCTTATTAGCTTATAGTAGTGCTTATTTGCTTTGATTTCTGCTTATATTAGTTGGTTGTTACCTTTCATTGCTTATTTGTAGAATTTAAGTTTTTATTTTAAGCTTTCGTTAAAAAAAACTCATAAAAACACAAAAATATCTCTTTTATTTATAGCTTAATTATAAGTGCTTAATAATAGTTAAAAATTGCTTTTTAAGTATTCAATGAGTTAATGGTTAATCTTTTTTTGCCAATGATAGCTTTTTTTTGTCTAAAAGGTTTTAAAATCAAAATCAGTCATATAAAGGGTGTTTGGATTTACATTTTACAAATGGCTAAAACTTGTTTGTGCTAGTTAAATGATAGGATGAATAATTAGGTTAGCACACTTTCTCACCATTGTTCACAACCTTATTTTATTTACGCATTTCATTTCTTGTCTTTAGTTTAATTAATCATTTCAATCTAAAAACCATTAAATATAGTGACACTTAGACTTAATAGGATACTCATCTACATAGCTCTTGGGAACGACCTCGGCTTTACCACATTCTATACTACACACGATCGATGATGAGTGTTCAAATACTCATCATTTTTGTACCATTTAAACGCAAAACATCCGAAAACACTCGAAATGCATCAAAATGATAAAAATATCACAAATAAGTGTTTTATGTGTTTTAAATGCAAAATATCAAAATCTGGTGAAAACGTATCAAGTTTGCATAAATGGCGCTTTAGTCCCCAAGTTTCAAAGTTGTCAAAAGCAGGTCCTGGTAAAACAAAATAAAGAAAAATATCATTTCAAGTCCCTAAGGATTCATGAGTTGTCAAAATTGGTCATTGAGATTTAAAATTACAAAATTACAACTTAGGTCCTAAACTTTGAAAATTGTCATAAATGGTCCTTAGAAGTTTGAAAATGTCAACAATGGTCCTTGTACTATTGAAACTTGGCAAAGTGACCCTTGAAACAACTTTGAGAAAATGGCGGGTTTGGTCCCTCAATTTGGCGAAATTACAAAATGGTCCTTGTATTAAAACCAACCTTGGACCTTTGAACCTTTGGACCCTGCCAAAACCCTTGTGACCCCTTTACTTTTGACCCCGCCTAATAATAGCCCAAGTCAAACACCCGGTCAAATCCTTTTCCTCCAACACCTTATCTTCTTCCCCACTTGATCGCAACACTCACCCGTCACCTCGGACCTTTTCCTTGACCTCACCCCTCATCATCACATCTACCTCTAAACATGCCACCACCCCGGTTGCAAGTTCACGGTCCACAAAGGTCAAAACATATTTTCCATAAAACTCATCAACGGCAATATACACCCAGTGATCCAATGGTCGTAAAAGATGGTGGGAATTGCTCGAGAGGACAGTGGGAAGACTTTCATTCATAAATAGAGGAGGGAAGCTAGAGATAAGTAGTAGTTAGTTTTAGTTTTAGTTTAGTAATGTCGATTAGTTAATTTCTTTAATTTCGATTAACGATTAGCTTTCAAGTGTTGAATTAAGTGATAACGATGTGTTTTAAACCTCTCTCATCCTTTATTTCGTGTTAAGTTCATTTCGGTTTATGTAAGTTTCTTTGTGAAAACCTCAATTCCATTTGATGTTATTAAAAGTTGTTGTTTGTTGGTTGTTTAAACTCACTTAAGTCATTAATAAGCTTTTATAAGTTTACTAATCATTAAAATCAGTTTTAGCTTAAGTTTACTAAAAATCTCAAAAATACTAAAAAAATAGCTCATAAATCAAAAATCAAGAAAGGAAGAAGAAGCATGTTGAAGCAAAGCTGCTTATTGGATGATTATGGTTTAGTACCTCAGGGGAGGTGTTAGGATGGTTAATTGTCAATGGTCCACAGTTTCCACCACTTGATCACTTGTAGCTCATACTTCACTTTTAAGCTTAAAAATGTAGGCTAGTTTAATCTCTGTTTATGTTTGTGTTTTATGCTTTTAGAAGCTTATTGCATCATATTCTGACCTTGTAATTCAGTTTATAATCTCAATCGGTGGAATCCTTTAAAAGTTAAAAGCGCCCATATAAAAGTGTGTTTGGTTCATTGCACAAACCTGTGTTTGAGGTTAGTTTTAGGATAAGCTCATTTGATAAAGTCTCTTTTAGGTATATTAGAGTAAATTCGGTCATTACTTTGTACTCTAGAACCCAAAAGTCAAAATCACTAGGATCATCTTAATTACTTAAGCTGTTAGGATTTTTAAAAATCAAAAGCTTGATTTATGTTTAGAAATCAGTAGAGTAACTTAATTTAGCTTTACTATAGCTCATTTCATCAATATCAGTTCATAAATTAAGCTCAAAGTTCATTAAAGTCAGAGTTATCAAAACTGTCAAAAGTCAAAAATAGTTGAAAATCTCAGTTTTCACCCAAATGGGATGATTTTTCATTGATTCAATTTTGGGTCAATTCAAGTAAAACTTGGGGTTTAAAAACTTCAGTTGGTCTAGTTTCTTAATATGATTTTTGTTGAATTTTAGTAATTTTGTAAAAGCTCCAAATGAGCTTGGCAATTTGGTCAAAATGCTGTGACGAGGCATAGTCACCGATCACGTTTTCATAGGTTCTTGCAGAGCTTGTCAAAAGCTCATAAGAGCTTGTCCAGGGCTCACATTTGGTTTATAAGCACCTTTCCAGGTCTAGTGTAGGATCCTATATCTGGTTTTTAGTTTAAGCTTATTTGAGTGGCTTATTTTCTAGCCACAAAGTAGGCATAAAATCTATTTTTGGCACTTGATTTCAAAACATCAAATATGTGTAGTTTGCATTTTAGAGGTTTAGGATAGTTGTAATAAGTTGCTTTTGAGTAGTTTTAACATATTATAGCTTCTATGATAGTTTGGTAGCCTATTGTGCTCCTTTGGCTTATTTCAGTGCTTATTTATAAGCACTTGCACCTGATTCCATATTCTCACACATAAGCCCTTTGTTTTTATATTTTTCACAGATTTAGAATATTAATTTAGACTTTTCTTGAATTTTCATATTTTTCTAGCACTTGTTTGCTATTTTTCCTCGGTTAAAAGCAGGTTTTAGGCATTTTAATTAGCTTTTAATACAATTAAATCGAAAAAGTTCAAAAAATAAGTTTTCATTTTCCTAGGTTAAGATAAATATAAAAGCAAAAAATAATTTTTCCAGATTTTTCTTAGTTAAATTTGTAATTTTAGCAATTTAAGTAGTTTCAAATAGTTTTTAATTCATAGAAAATAGAAAAATAATCGAAAAATACAAAAATAGTTTTGAAAATTCTCTTTAGTTATTTTAGATTTTCTAAGTCATAATTTCATTTTTCTAGCTTTATTTCATATTTTCTTATATTTTAGGGTATTATTAAATAGTTAAAATAGTTTTAATTAATAATAATTAGATAAATAGTAATAAAAATAATTTTATTTTTCTAAAAATTTTCTCTTATCATTAGGTTTGTAAAATGTCATTTTATATTTTTAGGATTAATCTTGTTTCGGTTTCACATTTTCTTTTATGCGTTACGTAGTTTTTAATTTAAATTTATAAAAGAAAAGTCAAAACATCGGTTTAAATATAGTGATAGCGTTTATTTAATATAATTTATCTTTTAATTTTCTTTAATTTGCATTTAAGCCCCTGTAATTTATAGACTTTTTTCTTTAAGTATAATCAATCACAATCCTTTTCCGCTCAAATTCTCTCGATCACTATTCGTTTGATTATTCTCGCATTCGTTGGGACTTAACGACACAGGAAACACTATACTCTTGGACTTCATTGCATTTGGTTTGATTGTTTGAAGTTTGTTACGGTTGACCATTCGCAAGTGGTCACTAGCGTGATAAAACTTGACCGTCGGGACCGAATCAATCAGGTTCATTGCTCGTTAGTGAAATAGGTAGACTTTAGGTAGACGAGACTTAGAAATATTAAATCTTAGTTGGAAAACATGCATCGAATCCTATAGGTAACGTTGGATGATGGCGTTCATCCAATCTAAAGGAATAAAAAATGAAAGCGATGAGGAAGGACAAAATAGCTAAAGAGAAGAAAATATATTATGCTTCGATATAAAGAGTAAGTCAAGGATCGAGGCGGTGTTTTGGAAAAATAGTTTCATACCATTGGAGCGAAAGTCATCGATTTACAATTTGCTTTAGTCGTACATATAATAAAGGTAAGTTAAAAAGCCTTTGTCAATCAACTAAAGATTAAGAAAATAGATATTATATTTTTATAGAAGAGTTGCACGGTTTGGAATTTGTGGAAAACCAAGTTTCTTTTACATAACCTAAACTTCGACCAATGATAACTATTCATCAAGAAACTAATATCCAAATCTAACCCATTTGACTGGTGTAGGGTAGGATCATCTACATTTACCTCCCCATACCACCCTTGGCGGGATTGGGTTTGTTGTTGTTGTTGTTGTTGTAACCCATTTGACTGGATGGAGCAAACCAAATGTTAAACATGCAGTAAGACTCAACCCATGTATCTTTTTGGGGCCAAATTACTCTTAATAACTTTATTCGACCGAACTAAAGACACTAACTCGTTACACAACCCTCTAACCCATTTGACTGGATGGAGCAAACCAAATGTTAACATGCGATAAGACTCAACCCATGTATCTTTTTAGGGCCAAATTACTTTTAATAACTTTATTCGAATCGAACTAAAGACACTAACTTTATTACACAACCCACCGATGTTGGGAGGCGTTTACCTATAGACAAGAATACTTACCATTCCATATCCACTAGATGCAATATTATTATTAGTATCAAACGTTTGTGCATATTTTAACCTCCTCATAAGTTAATGCCTTTACTCCTTTCAGCTGAAATGACGGCACCACTTCTGTTGGTGATCAGATTACAAATTATCTTTTCAAACATAAAAAAAAGTTTAAAACACTTCATTAAAAATATTGTATTGTTTTATACCAAACGAGCTGCTCTTATTCGGCTTCTTTCAAGCCTCCATTTTTTACGGAAAGCATACAGTCCAACAACAATTAATAGAGCAAAAAGCACACAACCCCCCAATTACAGATCCTTCAATAACTTGAGTATTGGATGAGTTATTTCCCCCGCCTGATGCTACTCCTGTGACGTGACACAAAACAGCTTAAAGATTGCACTATAAATCATTCAAGCTTTTATCTATTTTCGTTTCATAATCGATATTAACTTAGTATAAACTTGTGTCCAAGTAAGTTACTTGATTGGCGCAAGTATGCGAAATTTTGAAATGTACAAATTTAAGCATATATTACCACACCATGGACCCACATCTTGGAATGAAAACTCCATTCCTCACCCTTTTAGCACCTTTCAACTATGTCATATTCATCATTGATTTCTATTTCATATTCCAACAAACATTAAACAAACAACATTATTCGGAATGAAAGTATTCCTTCATTCGATCAATGCATACCAAACGCACCCTAACTACCCAATTCTACAAATCACAACCTTACTAATTACATAATTACAAATCAATAGAATTATATAAGAAAAGGGATAAAAAATACACACCATTCCCGAACAACATCAAACTTGAAGATCCCGAAAATCAACACAACGCAACATAAACCTCAAATCGATTAAATGTAATGATGGATGTTTGAATAGCAATTCGATTAAAGGTTAGTATACTTTTATTTCTTTTTGATTTCATGGGTTGAGGTTAGTATACTTTAACATAATCCAAACAAAGAAGATGGCTAATTCGCGAAAGCGTCATAATCTGGAAGTCATAAACCATACAATATTTCAAAGCGTCATAAGCTGATATCCATCATGGGTTGCACGTACACCAACAAAGAATATGGCTACATGACCTTGGGTAGGTTCACTTCAATAAGAAGAACACACATATATTTACAATTAAGCAGATAAAATAGATAACATGAGGGAAATTCATCTATTACTTGCAAAAGCACCAATCACAGTTCAATGTCATTAAGATCTCTTTTTGCCTACAACAGAAATAGATGCATTTGGAACTTTTGACTTTGTAATCAAATTTAAACACTAAATATCAAATATGTTGACAAAATGTGTTAAGAGTGTACAATAAATTTACCCGGCATCGAAAGGAAAATCTCGCAATAGAAAAGGACTCCACCCCTGAAATTTCAAGAAACCATTTACATGGGTCAAATACAAATCAGAAAATTAATTGGAAGCGTTTGATCTCATAAATATCATACTATCATAGTAAGTTTTAATGCTGCCATATTAAATCACAACATAAGTAGCACATGAGATTGATTAATAGGTAAAGAAAGCGTCTTTTCTGAATTCTCTGCAAATAGGTATGATTGAAGCAAGATTTTCTTCGTTCTTACAGAATTACTTTCCGCTTTGGTTGGACTTACCTAAAAAAACATATAGGAAAAAAATAATGGCGGTAGTAAATCCTAGAGATCAATATGTACTATTCCTAAATCACATACTAAAACCCAAAATTGACCCAAATTTGAGTAAACTCATTATCAAAATTACTCAGATCAAATTCTGAACTAACCATTTTATCAAAAACACTAAAAGATAACATCTTGAGCTAACCCAATAATGAAAATCACAAAAAACCAAATTTTGAAAAAATCCCATCACTAAAAGAACAGAAAAAGAACCAATTTGAGCAAACCCCATTACCTACACCTTAAATATATCAAATGTTGAGCAAACCTATTACCAAAACCACAAAAAGATCATAACAGTATAAAATGATATCTTCAGATTTTGATTACCTGTTGAAAGCCAAAGCTTACTAAAGTAAAATGATTGAGATGCCTAATTCATATGACCAATTTCATGCCTGTCATGCTAATCACTACTCCTTACTAAAATCCATACATTCAACAAAAAAACATAACCCACCTCAGTTCTCAACGCTACGAAAAACAAAACAAAAACAAAAAATACCCATAATCAAGAGCACATTTATTTATAAATGTAAAACAAAACCAACATCAAAGATTAGATTTCTACCAGCTTCTTACACTTTTCTTGAAGCCAAATTAAAATGACGCCCCGCAATCGACGAATTTGTACGAACGTTTCAGCAACAATAGATTCACAACAATACTTTATTCAAACCTAAGCCTCAATAGTCGGCTTAGATTAAACCAACAATAGTATCCAAAGTGTTACAAGGTTAGATTAATGTCAAAGAGACAATAACCAGACAAATACAAAGAAGAAACAAGATCAATGCAATGATCAGAAAAAGAGAGTGTGAGACAATGACTGCACACACAGTTATATGTAACCCTAGACTAGGGGACTGATTAAATAGGAGATAAAGTTACACAAAGACCCCCTTGACGGCTATAAGAGAGGTATCAGTAGAAATGAGATAGGCTTCAGCAGAAATGAACTTCTAGACACTTAAGACTATTTATGTTTTGTCCATGATTAACCCCTGTAATAAGCCTGCAATGAACATAACTTGAAAACCATTAGCAATTGATAGAATGACATGTTTGCCCCAGATTATTACCCCAAAATTTAACATTCCCCCTTAATCTGATGGGCAAACATATCAAACAATATCAAATTTTCACACAAGAATTTATCTTGATAAGCAGGAAGGTTTTTGTAAGAATGTCTGCAGTTTGGTTTGAAGAGCCAATCTTTTGGCACTTATAACACCTCTTGCAATTTTTTCCCGATGAAGTGAACATCAATTTCAAAGTGTTTTGATCTTTCATGGAAAGCAGGATTGATGACAAGTTGCAAAGCGCATTTGTTATCACAAAAGAGATTAACGGAGATTGATATCAACTTTTAGATCTGTGAAAGCGTGGGGGGAGAATAAACGTTACCGTTTAAAATGTTAGATCTTTTGTATCAAATCGTTTATGAAACTTGTTATAATATGAAAGTACCAATTATTGTTTGTGACTAATAAAAGCATAGTAAACCAAGTTGTCACACAAGCATAAACATCAAACCACATCACAAGCAATTATAAAAGTAAAGAGATAAAGAAAGGAAAGTGCAAACCGAACACGAGGATTTATAGTGGTTCGGTCACGGATCTCCTCTCCGCCTACTCCACTCCCGAGTACCCAACTCGAGAGTTACTTCACTAAATCAACAAGCTCCCTTCTCGTGGAGAAAACCTTACAATCGTCGCTACACTTTTTCCGGTACAAAGCTAAATACCGGGTTCTAGTTCGAGGTAGAACCAACCTAACGTCGCTTATACAATATTTCCGACACTAAGCTAGATGTCGAGTTCTTTTCAAGGGTACAACCACTCCCACTATGTTTTATGGCCCAACATAACAAACCTTGTGTTTTATGGTACAAACACATAAACCATCTAATCTAGTTTGGTGAAAGTGTTGTGATGATGCAATAATGTTTACAATGATGATCCATGACATAAATGTCTAATGGATATGAATGACTAATCTAAATGATCTTCTTAAATAAGAAGTCTTCAATCAATGAGGATATCAAGAGATCTTGAATCTTCATATGTTGATATGCTTTGGTGAATGAGGATGGCTAGATCTCCAAGCTTTCCTTGGTTGATCAAAATGTAAAGTATGCTTACAACAAAGATGAATGTTAGAAGCATTATGATCATGTGATGATGAGGGTGATTAATGTATGTTACTACATGGTTATCTATAGATCTAAAAGATGAAAGAAAGATAGAAAGAATGTGTGTTGGAAGGGATGATTGAAATGAGAAGACAATGGGCTCTATTTATAGCCAAAATGTAATCTAAAAATAATACTTTATTAGATTTGATATCTTAGAATATCTTTCAAGATCTTGCAAATCTAACCAAATATTGACCAAATCTTCTAAAGATATGATGATGCATGAAGTGATGTAAAATTGTATTTTCATTTAGATTAAAATGTTCATGAAAATAAACTTGTAAAATGTATTATGTAACTAGTTTATAAAAGTCTAATTGCCTTTTATAAAATAAAATATCTAGTTAGGTGCTTGTCAAAATAATATATATTTTGTCAAGTGTAAGTAAACTTTAGTACTTGTATGAATATTATAGTTAGTTTACTTGTACAAATAAAAGTATATATTTGTTAGACATTTTACAAAAGATGTATTTGTATAAAATACTTGTGAATGCAAAATGTAAAATGAGGTTCGAAATAGAATGATTAACCTATTAAAATACTTAGTGACTCTAAACGTATTTTAAACATTCTAAATGATTTGTTAATGGGTTTGATCATAATGCCACATAACAAACATGTACGAACACTGTGTTGTAACATACGAGGACTTGAGACATCGAGAGGTGTTGAATGTATGTTGAGACAAATGTAATTACAAGTAACTTGTACATTTTACGTTATGTATTACAAGTTACATGTTTGTCATCAATCAAAACAAACGAGGCTGTATAGATTAAATATCGTAATATTTGCACTAACAATCTCCCCTTTTTATGATGACAAAGATATGTAAACGTAATAGAAAGTAAAATGTAAAAGTTACTTGTATCCTTACTACCTTTACATTACCTTCTCCGTTTACACTCTTCTCCCCTTTTGTCGAAACAAAAGGGCGTGTCCTTGAGTTTAACTTAATTTCTCCCCAAAAGGCGAGCTTGCATCATCCTAGTGAAGTTAAATCGTCCACTTCAATCCGTCCCTTGTTTGGTAGCGGATCCATGGATCAAATAAAGAGGCTTAACCTACATCAAGGTTAGTTTTATGCAACAAAATTATGAGAAATATATGAAAAGAAAAATGCATAGCAATGTTAGCCTATTTTCTCCACTTTTATCGAAGCACAAATGCTTGTTGAAAAGTGAGAATGATGCTAAATCGTGCATGCTCCCCTGACGGTTGCTCCCCTTGTTTGAGGCGTCGGGGTATGATTAAAACCTACAAAACAAATATTAGTGCAAAACTATATTCGTCATTGGACGAGTAAGTGATATACAACAAAGTGTGTATAAGATGCATTCAAGAAATTCTTGACGGAGCTCCCTTGCTCTAGGGCGTCAAGATGAACCTTCAAAATAAATATTAGTATAATAGAAGCTTTGTCTTTAGACAAATATGTCATATACAACCAAGTGTATAGACGATGATATATGAGTGCTTAAAGTATATTCCTCCTTGCTCGAGGGTGTAAAGAAGCACCTAAAATAAGAAAAATAAGTGATGCAAACTTCATCCTTAGATGAGTAAGTTATATACAATCTAGTGTATATAATGATGAACCTACAATGAAGAAAATTAGTGCAATATATTTCATCTTTTTGACAAAGAAAAATAAGATGTATATATGTGATATATATAAATGATATAATCAAATATCTCATGAAGTGTAGTCTCCTAATTACAATCATAAGAAAAGTGAGAATATAATATGATAAAGTCTACAAAATGGTTCCTAGAAAGAAGTTATGAAGTTAAGTTGGAATATAAAGAGTTAAAGCTAGTGGTACTAGTGTTGGTGTCAGTTTACTAGTAGGATTCATGTGGTGATAAATCGGTAGATGACTCATGATTTATAATGACAAGATTTCGCTAATCCATGGTGGTGATGATTAGTGAAAGATGTGATGGAAGGTGGTGGTGATTAGGTAGGAAGCTATTAAGGAGTTAGAAACTCGTATGTATAGCAAATATAAAAATAAGGACTCATGCAATCCTTTCGTAATGTCAAGTGACCAAGACGAAGAGGAAAGAAAATATGAATAGACATGAAGATAACTTCGTTCATTGATTGATACGAAAAAATGATTTATTCTAGGTGACAATGGGAGAGATAGTATTAACATGGTTTTGACCGACATGGATGATTATGACATTGAAAAAAAAGTGAAGATAAAATGTAAAATAACTAATAATAATGAGTACCTATATGAGGATGAGAATGACATCATATGAGTGAGAGTTGGATAGATCAACGTGTTGAGAAGGTGTTGGGAATGGCGGTTTTGATTAATATATCATTTGCACTGACAATGACATGTATGACATGTGTCAAGCGAGAAAAAGGATAAGACCCTATGATGGTGTTCTAGATAGTGAAGTTGTAAGGTGCTAGTTTAAAGAAAATCCTAGATTTATTGATTGTGGAGATGAAGAAGTTTGTAAAACACATGATGCGTTTTTCACTTGATGAGGTATTGGTGCAAACTTGTGATAAAGAGTTAAAAAGGTTGAACTAGTTGTGGTTTTGTGAACCGGTTTTTAGCTAAGTGGTGTTTACCTATGTGTTGGTATTTTAGAGTCTAAGAGACATAAATTTTGACAAAAGACAATTATGTGAATGGATTTCTCTCCCCCTTAATTGGTGGACATCCAACATAATGTGTAATGTATCAAATAAGGAATGACAACAAAGTGTTTAGGAGGTTATTCGAGTTAACGAAAGAGATGAGCTTAGTGATGTTTTTCTGGATGATGGTTAGCATACAATGAACTTCATCCTTAAAGTCACGTACCTCTTCTAGATTATCTAGATGATCGTATGATGAGGCATGTGGTTTCCTAATAGGAAGTGAAGAGGATTAGAGTGTTGTTATAACTAAATAATGATGGAGATGATTTTTGGAAGCGGAAGCAAAATGAGATTTGGAAGAGGTTGGTTGAAAGACAAAATGCAAAGCCAACCCTCTAGAACTTAATTCTATATGCTTTTGAACTATATGCAAGTGTAGGGGTCCCATAAAGCATAATACTAATCTACGTAGCAATAAAGGGGATTATGCAAAATGAGCATATAAAAGTTAGAACCAAGTGAGATAACAAATAATTTGTTATCAACCTACAAAACAAATTTGTTAGTGACAAAAGATGTTAACATGATAGAAATCAAATGATAACATATTATATAAGCAAAAACAACATATTGCACTTAGTAGACAAGAAATCACCACACAAGATAGCATCAAAACAATCATATTATGCAAGAATATGACTTTATTCAAGACATTTCATTATGAGATTGTTTTGTCGTTAGACTTAGACACTTAAGCATACTTGGATATACAATAATCTATGTGATTAATTTGTAAGATAAAAGGCTTCTAAAAGTTAGTCATACCAAAAGCACTTTGACATATTATATGTGCACACGTAGCAAACAATCAGTGTGACAAGAAGCAAAAGAAACAAGATGAAAGATTCATGCAAGCCATGTTTAAGACATAACAATTTGGAGCATGTATCATTTGGATCGTACTACACATAGATGTAATGAATGCCAACTAATAGCTTTCAAACACAAATATATCATATCAAAACTTATCACGTATCAAAATGGCATATTATGAGTTCATAAGTAACATGTTAATCATGCTAAAATTAATTCAAAAGTAAGTATCATGCAAATAAATTTTAGGTTTAAACGTTTAGTAGCATGAAACAAGAATACAAGCTTTATAAAGATAAAACCGTACTAAGGTTTACACATCTGACTTGTTATCAAACACTAAGATAATGTCAATCAACTTATCGTTATGTAATCAACACACAATGCAAGTGGTTTTATAATTTACACATTTGACTAGTTATCAAACACTCAACAACTTATCGTATTAAACAAGAACATGTAATCAACACATGTAAGTACAATGCAAGTAGTTTTAAAAGAAAAGTCATATATACTACTTGTTTGATTAGTATTCTAAGGCGAGGCAAACTATCAATGTTTTAACACTTACTTTAGGCAAGTATAGGAATACAAAATTTTCAAGTTGGAGAATGAATATGAGACTATTACTAGCGGTGCTCAATTAAGGCTAAACACGACCATTTTACGGGTGATTCCACATACCCAACTTCTCTCCGGAAGCAATTCAACCGTTAGGTCAAATTGAGTTTCTAGTGCAATAGGTTCTCCAAGAGTCATTCTCATGTTAGAAAGATGGGAACTCCAACTTTTGCATATTAAAGTGCATAAAAGATGATAGTTTACCAATACTTGGCTTAATGTGACTTAACTAATATGCAATATAACTAAGGTGATGAAGACGTCATGTTATACACATGAATTTTAACAATGGTGTGTTTGATAAACAATGTGTTTTAATCTTGTGTTTAGAATCTAAAGTTGTTCAAATTATACAGCTAATTGTATGATCTAATGAATGACATCTTTTATGTTGAGTTGAAGTGTGTAATTTAAATGTGAATTGATCATCTAAGACTAGAGAATATGTTAAACTAAGAACGTTCTCAAGAAAGCTCTTTGGTATTTTATTTAACAATAATCTAAGTGAGGTTACCAACTTCAATAGATCTTGTGTATGCTCTAAAGATGTGTAGTTTTAACCTTGGATGTGCACTCGGTTTGAGCAAGGTTAGGTTATGATGTACGCTTGAAAGGAAATAGATACAAATAGTATCTTTCAACAAATGAGATTATCCCATGGGATAAAGTTATCATGCTTATGAAAACAAGTATGACAAGATGAATTGGATATGCTAGTTCATAGAACTTGTAGATGTTTGTTTCAAGATCATTTAGCCAATGAGGTGTAATGAAATCTCTTGTAACACAACTATTTATGTCGCAAGAATGATGCATAGGATATACAATATCCTTTTAACAAGATGAAATCTTAACGCATGAATCTTAGTCATAATGTTCTTCAAAACATCATGTTTTCCTAAATGAAGATATGAAGCCAAAGTGTTTGAATCGGATAGTCCCATCTAAATAAACTTGGTCTCAAGATTATATTCACTAGATGATGACAAGAGGAATTCACTCGAGTTTCTTATGTATACTCCTCAAAAGTCATTGTTGCTTGGGGTGTACGATGTTGGCTTTGAGATTGCATTTTAACATATGTTGTTAAAATGTTGATTTGAGTTTAAGGAAATTTATGCGAAAGTTTAACGACGATGTATTACTAATACTTTGATAATTTGTGAAGGTAGTACTACTTATACCTAGTGGAAATTGACAACAATTACCAAGAGCACCATGCTTATTTGATAGTTGAGGTTCTAGCCATAATGAATTATCTAAGTCCTTATATGTTGGAAAGGATGTTTGAGTTTGTTCAAACATGCATTTGATTCAGTACAAGTGTTGGACACAAGGGCTTTTTGCAATACACTCAATGAATTCAAATGATGGTAAGGATGGTGGATTGGTTGATCTAGGTGGTAGGTCTTCTAGTGTCTAAATAAGGATGTGGTGATGTAGGGGTTTGTTGTGCTATGGGAGTACTTAGGTTGAATATTTGTCCATAGATGTTGAACACAAAAATACGGATACTAATTCTTATGGTTCATTGGTTGCTACAACTAGTGGGTGAAGTGCTTGAAGTTTTGGTCATGTCTATGAAGCTTAGGGGCTGAGGTATAGGTTCATCTTGAAAGGGCACGTTTGGTTTAAAGGATGCTCTTGGAAGTTCATGAGCAACACGCTTAATGGTGCCAAAAGATGGAAGAGGATAGTAGGTGTCAAAGAGGATAAGTGGCACGATTGGGTTGTTTGTTTTGGATAAGTGTTTGATTCATTTAAGGATTAGTGTTTTAACATGTGTTGTTAAAATACTTGGGTGTTGATTTTTCAGATATGACTTTTAATGACTACAATCGTAAGTCATATATACTTGAATATTTCGGATGAAATAGTTAAGTTGTCAATCCTACCTTGTTGAGACTATGGAGCTTAGATTGCACTCAAGGATAGCAAGACTCTTTAACATACATGTGAGTTATGACTCGATGTAAATGCTTATCGTCTTGGAGGATGACACATTATTTTCATGTTAACCAAGTGAGGCAATACATGTAGATACAAAATAATATCTAAAGTCATATGTTAGACTTGTGTATGATATCTTTGCAAATAATGAGTCCGGATTAGTCTAGGTGGCAAGTCATCTAAGTTATCCGCAAATAGATGAGAAGATGTTGGTGGGTGATTTTGGTGCTGGAGTTGAAGTACTTAAGTTTAGAAAGTTCTTATCTCGAGTGGGTGATGAGATGTTGAGAGGTGACGAGTCTGAGGATGAAGAGTTCAAGCTGATGAAGCAACAAGATTGAACGCTAATCCTAGTGGTTTTCTTAAGTGTCTTGTTTGAAGGTGATGAGGCTAAGGATTTAGTCATTTTGACTTTGCTTAAAGAAATGCTAAGCTTAAGGAGAATGAATAGTTCAAAGGTGAAAATGACCATCCTAAATGTGTCGATTTATGGAACTAAGGATTCACGGAGATGTGTTTTATTTGATGTTAATTCATACAAAGTTGATAGTTTCTAATGAGATGGAAGTGTCTAAGATCATGTCAAACATCCTAAGTTAATCCATTGAGGATGTGTTGAGTGAGATATGAAAGATATGCATTAACAACTATCCTAGAAACGAAATTTGGTAAATTAGATTGCGGGTTTAGTAAAATTCAACAACTTACCAGTAGGATCCACGGCACCATTTCTTTACAGTGGAACCCTTAAATTGGTGCCGCTGGTCCGCCTGCATGGGTATGGCGGTACCAAAATGCATAACAGACGGTACCAACATTTTGGTGCCGTCGATCCGTGGACACCGAAAAGTTCACAGACCCATTTTCTAGGTGTCGGGAGTTTTCGAAACACGAAATTTTGCTTAAAACATGTGACATTAATTACTTCTAGTTAGGAAAAGTCGATAACACATATACAAACATAGTGGAGCATAGACTTTGACCAAGGGCTAACGATTTTCACATAAAAGTGAAAATGGGTAAAATTGATAACACACTTGTGCTATCCACCGCATAAACCGGTTAGCATACAACATTGTTTTAAGTCATATTATCATCCTACAAAGTAAAAACAAGTAAATTACATCATACAACATTGTTTTTGTCCTTGTACCAAACACTCTCTTAAAACCTCCATTTTTCAAAATACTTGACTAATTTACTTAGTACTCATTGCTAAGCGAGTCATGACATTTCATAAGTTATGCGAGATGTTAGTATAACCTATGCAAAGGAAGTGATCTAAGTCTATAAGTGATGGTAAAACAAATTTCCAACTAAGTGCACAAAATCTAGCAAATGTCCTATTGTGCATAAACAAGAAATCGTCAAGCAAGCGAATAAATAACATGGCAAGATTGACACTTATATTATGCAAACAAACAAGTGTAAACAACAATTTGAAAATAAGCAAGCAACATATATGCAAACAACATAAACAAGTGGTCATTTAGCATAGCATAACAAGAAAAACACTTTTCGTCATTTATCGTTTAAATGTGATGATGTTACCAAGCTTGATTAGTTTTCTTTAAACATATTACATAATTATTTAGTTTCAAAATAAATTATATCAATGTTCTAAGAATACCATCTTAAATTGCTTGACTCAAAATTTTGAGTTTTTATGTTAAAGCGAAACTTAATATCTTGGACATACTCGTAGTATTTGGTCTATTTCACTTATTTAAAATTAGACTCAGGTCATGAGAGTAGTTTTAAATGAAAGTAGACTCAATTCCCTTTAAAATGATAGGTGGCTCGACTCCTACGGACTTACGGGTTAATAAGTTATGAATTTTTAAGTTGGCCAAAAAAAACTGCGTACTGTGCAGACCAAGGAACCAAAATGTAACAAGGAAGGATCCCTTTATTTGGTTCCGCCCAGTCCGTAACCTTCACGAATGTTGAAAAATGTACTTACTCATAGCGAAAAAGTGTAGGACTTACTAGATTTGATAGAAAAATATAACACACATATTTTGTTTATTATTTTTACTAATATGACTTATCTAAACATTTAACAACAAAATTTATAAGTATAATTAGCAAAACATTTTCATATTATATTTCGCTTCAATGGTAATTTGATACATGGATCGTGCTCCATTTTAAAACCATTTGTTTTGAAAATAAGAGCTACGAGGCTCGATACCAATTGTGAAAGCGTGGGGGGGTGAATCGTTACCGTTTAAAAACGTTAGATCTTTTGTATCAAATCGTTTATGAAACTTGTTATAATATGAAAGTATCAATTATTGTTTGTGACTAATAAAAGGCATAGTAAACCAAGTTGTCACACAAGCATAAACATCAAACCACATCACAAGCAATTATAAAAGTAAAGAGATAAAGAAAGGAAAGTGCAAACCGAACACGAGGATTTATAGTGGTTCGGTCACGGATCTCTCTCCGCCTACTCCACTCCCCGAGTACCCAACTCGAGAGTTACTTCACTAAATCAACAAGCTCCCTTCTCGGCGGAGAAAACCTTACAATCGTCGCTTACACTTTTTCCGGTACAAAGCTAAATACCGGGTTCTAGTTCGAGGTAGAACCAACCTAACGTCGCCTATACAATATTTCCGACACTAAGCTAGATGTCGAGTTCTTTTCAAGGGTACAACCACTCCCACTATGTTTTATGGCCCAACATAACAAACCTTGTGTTTTATGGTACAAACACATAAACCATCTAATCTAGTTTGGTGAAAGTGTTGTGATGATGCAATAATGTTTACAATGATGATCCATGACATAAATGTCTAATGGATATGAATGACTAATCTAAATGATCTTCTTAAATAAGAAGTCTTCAATCAATGAGGATATCAAGAGATCTTGAATCTTCATATGTTGATATGCTTTGGTGAATGAGGATGGCTAGATCTCCAAGCTTTCCTTGGTTGATCAAAATGTAAAGTATGCTTACAACAAAGATGAATGTTAGAAGCATTATGATCATGTGATGATGAGGGTGATTAATGTATGTTACTACATGGTTATCTATAGATCTAAAAGATGAAAGAAAGATAGAAAGAATGTGTGTTGGAAGGGATGATTGAAATGAGAAGACAATGGGCTCTATTTATAGCCAAAATGTAATCTAAAAATAATACTTTATTAGATTTGATATCTTAGAATATCTTTCAAGATCTTGCAAATCTAACCAAATATTGACCAAATCTTCTAAAGATATGATGATGCATGAAGTGATGTAAAATTGTATTTTCATTTAGATTAAAATGTTCATGAAAATAAACTTGTAAAATGTATTATGTAACTAGTTTATAAAAGTCTAATTGCCTTTTATAAAATAAAATATCTAGTTAGGTGCTTGTCAAAATAATATATATTTTGTCAAGTGTAAGTAAACTTTAGTACTTGTATGAATATTATAGTTAGTTTACTTGTACAAATAAAAGTATATATTTGTTAGACATTTTACAAAAGATGTATTTGTATAAAATACTTGTGAATGCAAAATGTAAAATGAGGTTCGAAATAGAATGATTAACCTATTAAAATACTTAGTGACTCTAAACGTATTTTAAACATTCTAAATGATTTGTTAATGGGTTTGATCATAATGCCACATAAAACATAACATGTTGTAACATCACGAGGACTTGAGACATCGTGTTGTAACATAATTACAAGGACTTGAGACATCGAGAGGTGTTGAATGTATGTTGAGACAAAAGAATGTCATTGACAGATTACAAGTAACTTGTACATTTTACTTGTTATGTATTACAAGTTACATGTTTGTCATCAATCAAAACAAATAGAGGCCTCATCAAGGTCTCCATAGATTAAATATCGTAATATAGGCCATTTGTTTTCACACTAAGCAATAAGACATCTAACACATTTTCACAACAGGAAAAAGTTTCATCATAGTCTATTCCTTCCTTTGGTTATAACCTTTAGCAACTAATCTAGCCTTGTATCTATCAACTTCACCATTGGCTTTATATTTGATTTTAAAGATCCATTTGTAACCAATGGGAGTTCTATTAGGTGGAAGATCGGTTATATCCCAAGCATGATTTTCATTTAAGGCCTCAATTTCGAGTTCATAGCATCAACCCGATTCTTATTATGGATAGCTTCTTCATACTGTAGGTTCAATACTTTTATTAAGACTAGAAGCAAAGCGGTAATTATCTTTGTTAAGGTTAGAGTAATTACAACCTTTTCAACACCATATTTAACTTTCCTTCAACAATAAAGTCATTAAGATTCTTGGCAATTTAGAAACTCGGTTGACCTTCAGCGATGAGTGGTGGCAAGCCTTCTTCTTGTCTGAGTTCGATTTGAATCGAAGATGTATCAACAGAATCAGAAGATGCATCAGCAGGATGTGATTCATGTGATATAGTGCCCTCAGGGTGTGTATTATCATCTATAGAAGTTGCAACAGGCTCATCATCCCTAGTAGGATGACCCAACATTGTGCCATCATCATAGGATGTCACTCTCCCTTCATCATTGGGACTTATTTGTGAGTCAAAGAAATTTTTGTGATTTAAATCTTTAGGCACATAAGTTTCAACAAAAGGTTTTGACAAAGTATTTTTCATTTGAAGGAAAAAGCAGTTTCATAAAATTTGACATCTCGGAATAAAAGATATTTTTGTTTCTAAACTTAAAAGTTTATAACCTTTTTCTCATTTGAATAACCAATAAAGACACTTTTCTCGGACCTACTACCAAATTTGTCGAGATGTTGAGAATGGTGGCATAGCATAAGCGACCAAAGACTCTAAGAGAGAGAGTGAAGGGTCATGCCCATACACGAGGAGAAGGAGACTTGCGGACAACACTGAAGAGGGTAACCTGTTTATGACATATCGTGATTAGAACACATTCGGGCCAAAGATATAGAGGTAATTCCCACAAACATAAGGGATCTAGCCACATTAAGGAGATGCCTATGTTTCCTTTCTCAATACCATTTTTTGAGGTGTATAAACACAAGAGGTTTGATGTAAAATTCCTTTTCATGAAAGAAGTGTTAAAGTTTGTTATTGACAAATTCGTCCCATTATCACTTCGAATATCTTAACATTGTGTTCAAATTGATTTTATAGCATATGAGTAAAGTTAACAATGGAAACATAAACGTCATCCTTTCCCTTAAGCATATAAACCAAGACTGCCCTAGAATAGTCATCAACAATGGTTAAAAAATATTTGTAACCATCTCTGCTAGTGACTTTATATGGTCCCCATACATCTAGATGAACAAGTTGACCAATTTTAGTTGATTTATGTTCACTTAGAGGAATGGTTCACTTGGTTTGTTTAGCTTTATTGCAAGTATCACAAAGATGGTGATTCGGATGTACTATCAAGCTTAAGAGTGGGTTTAAGTATATGTAGGACTTGGTCGGAGGATGACCAAGTCTTTGATGCCGAGATTTCTAGAAACATGACAAACAGATATGCGCTTTTAGAAGTAATCTTACATGTAGAATCAATATCAAACATATATAACCCATTGCATTGTTTACCAATCCCACAATCCTTTTTGATGTAAATCCTAGTATATAGCAATTAGATTCATTAAACCCAACAAACATCTTATTGTCTCTAGCAATCTTATGAGCAGACAATGATGACATTGTACTCGGGAACAATCGAACATCAAAAGAGTTAGGTCATTATTGACCTTTAAATCACCAATTTTAGTAATTAAGGCACGAGTACCATTGGGATGTCCAACAATTAGACCAAGATTTGAAATGTCAACAACATTAATTAAAAAATTCGAGATCTGATCATGTGTTTGATTTGCACAGTCAACAATCCAACCAAGGCCGATGTTTCGGATAAGGTCTTTGTGTTGTTGTTAAAAATTTGTTGAAGTTTATGTTAAACTTGACACCGCCATTAAAGAAAGTTCACGAAAAATTTTACACGCCATGTTGGCATTAGCAGAGACACATTGTTGTCATTAAAAGACTCATAAGTCGGAGAGTCGCTCATTAGACAAAGAGGCGGAGAGTTGCTAGCTCTATTATCGGTGACATGATTAGCATCGGTGGAAACATTATTATCACGATGTGTTTAGCATTAAAGTTCCTTTTGACATATCCGGCGGGATAACCAACAAGATCATAACATCTATCAACGGTGTGACGGGTTTTTTGCGGTTAGTACATTTGAGATTCATGTTTGGTCCTCATTATTAGAGTTGCCAACATTAAAACCGAACCTTTGTTGAAATTGTTGTTTTAGATCCTTTTTGTTATCAAAAATTTTCCACTATCAAAAGTTTTTGAAAGAAAAGCGGTGGCATTGGGTTTAGCGAGCTATTCCCGGATGACACATTTCGTAATTCTTCTCCGAGACAACAGAGAAAGAAGTTTTGACATTAGGCAAAGGGTCTCTGGTTAAAATATTACTTGATAGGAACATAAGTGTCATCAAGACCCAAAAGAAATTGCATTAATTTGATTAGGCGATTGTGTTTTTCAAAATGTTTTGCGACCTCATGAGTGCGGGAGGCAAGCTAATCATACAATCAAATTGTTTCTATAAAGAGTTAAGTTTGTTGTAATAATCGACAGAGAGGACCCATTTTGACTAAGAGAGTTTATATTTTATGCAAATTAAAAATAGTGAACCATCAACCTTATCATAAATATCTTTAAGATCATTCCACATTTCATAAGCGGTTTAGCATAGATAGCACCAAAGAAATAATTCAGATGAGAGAGTTAAGAATCCAAGTAACCACAATAGAGTTACGGTATCTCATTGATTAGCAAGACTAGGATTTGAGTCATCTCTTATCAAGTACCATCAATAAACCCTAACTTATTATGATTCCTTAAAGCAAAGGTCATGGCCATATTCCATATTTTATAATTTTACATTCGGTGAGTTTGATGGAAATAATAGGAGTATCATTGGTGTTATTAGGGTGTAAATACAAAGCATCACCAAAGGATAAGCTTTTCTCGGTGGAAGAACCACCACCGTATTATCATCACCAATAGCCATAATGCAAACAATAAGGCAGTGAAATAACACGAGCCGGAGATAACGACTAGAGCGGATGAGCGGATAAAAATAAATAAGACTTTGTAATTAAGAAACAACAAGCACTAAGCCTATGGTGGGGTAAACCAGAGCAGGTATTCATACCACTCAGGGGTGGCAGATCAAGATGTTAGTCTACCCGTTTGCACCCACGAAGACTTAAGTACTAATGGTTGAAGATGAGAGTAGACTTACAGAGCAATATGCAGCGGAAAGAACAAATCACAATTACCCTAGATTCACTTAGTCTAGGGCTAATTTTGAATAGAAAATAACCAGCGATTACGCCAATAGCAATAACCCCAAACCACCAATTGTTGCCGAAGAAATGTCCCCAAGTTTCTACGAAGAAACCCTTGGATGGTGAGTCAACTATGATTATGAGCCTGACGCTCTGATACCATGTACGAACGTTTCAGCAACAATAGATTCACAACAATACTTTATTCAAACCTAAGCCTCAATAGTCGGCTTAGATTAAACCAACAATAGTATCCAAAGTGTTACAAGGTTAGATTAATGTCAATGAGACAATAACCGAGACAAATACAAAGAAGAAACAAGATCGATGCAATGATCGAAAGAAGAGAGTGTGAGACAATGATCGCACACACGGTTATATGTAACCTAGATTGGGGGCCGATTAAATAGGAGATAAAGTTACACAAAGACCCTTTAACGGCTATAAGAGAGGTATCGTGAAATGAGATAGGCTTCAAGAGAAATGAACTTCTGACACTTAAGACTATTTATGCTTTGTCCATGATTAACCCACAATAATAAGCACGCAATGAACATAACTTGAAAACCATTAGCAATTGATAGAATGACATGTTTGCCACAGATTATTACCCCAAAATTTAACAGAATTCACCTCCATATAATTGAAAACTAAATTGGAAACACAAAAGTTTCGGTAATGTATAAAAATTTAAAGAAGTAAATTTAATTTTGTATCTTTTTTTACCTCAAATAAAAGCTCCAAATGTAGCCATGAGACCAATTTCTCTTTTCTTCAACGGTACCATTTTCTCTTTTCTTCAAACCGTCAACACCACTTTGATTATTGATTAACTGATGATCGCTGAGTGTGTGTGTTTTTAGAGAGAGTAGTGTGAGAGATATAAGAGGTCTTATCCGGACGGGCCGAAAAGACATAGATCGGGTATGAGCCTACTATATAAAAAACGGGCCACAAAGTTTTGTGATGAACAGTACTTTGGCAAATGTAATGGTTTATAATTAGTTACATTGATAAGTGTAGAAAAAAAATATAAAACAATAACTTTTCCACCCTTATAGTTGTGTAAAAAAAAATTCACACGTGTGAAAAAATCTAAGAAATGTCCACACTTGTAGATGTGTACCCAAATTCTCCACACTTTCTCAAAGGAGAGTGCTAGGCTCACTCAAATTTTACAAAAACTTTCCCACACAATGAGGTGGCTTTTTACATGTCACTAGGTGATTGGTTTGATAAGAAAGAGGTGAGAGAAGCTGAAATAAAATGCACCAATTAGTGAGTGCCACGTTAGCGAGTGTGTTTTGTGAGTGGGTTTCTTGAGTGGTTATAGCATACCTCTTCTCAAAGTCTGGGGAACCAAACATTCTTCACACTTCCTCAAAGTGTGAAAATTTTGGGTGTTAAAAATGACCTGCATACTTAGAAGTGTGGAGAAATCTTATAATTTTTCACACTTAAAAGTGTGAACTTTTATTTTATACGACTATAAGTGTGAAAAATCTGTTGTGTTACAATTTTTTCACACTTATTAATCTAAACGATTTTTACACATTATTAATTATTAATAAAGTAATAAAATTTTACACACTTTTGAAAATTGTGAAAATAAACTGTGGAGAATCAGCTATTTTTTTTAGTGATAGCAAGAGGCTAGAGACAAATATGAATGTTACAAAATAGGATTACAAGCATTTTACATACACCCATACATATCAGATAATTGACTAACTGATTGTTTGATATTCATAAACCGGTTCTATTCAATCAGGTCCATTCTTTGCATCTCACCAGTACGCGTACGAGGTCCACATCTCTAGCATCTCCTCTCACATATTGGACCGCTCAAATGTTGACCTCATTACTCATCCGTCACTGGATATTTTTCTAAATTTTTTTGTTCCATATAGAAACAAAATATTAATCCAGGGATACATTCAAATGACAGTGAAATCAACAAGGTTGTTACACGATGAAGGTACATCATATGCCTTTTAATTACCATCTGTGAGATCATGGTCTTCATATCTGCATTGATTCTCAACGGCAACAAGCCATTTAAATTCTGCGCAAATAATCGTTGGTAGAATGGCAGGCTAGATAATGCTAAGCCAAAAATCCACAAATAAAGCTTGAAATTAAACGTGTCCCGGTTTTAAGAGATTATTTATAATAATTTATGCCTTTTAGTATAAAGGATGTGTTCTAGGTAATCCTGGTTTGCGACCAAATATTTAGGGTCCGAGACTATTTGACATATCCCTAGACTCTATATATTATATAAATTGGACATCTTATTTCAACCAACGATCACACCATATGATAGTTTCGAATGCAAATCTCCTAATCTATAATGAAAACACACAAACTTAATAGCCAACTTAATGGACTTTTATTGGAAATTATATGATAAAAGCATAACGAGATGAAATTACATAGCTTGCATGTTAATGGACTTTATCAAATAGATAAAGAGTAAAACTCTTTGACCAAAGCATCCGTCACCTGCTCTATTAATTCCCAAGCAGCAACCACGTGGCATTCTTTCGTGAGTGTGGCCCCCACTGCAAACCTCAGCATATAAATTCCACCTACAACCGTGTGAGTCATGTAAACTTGACCGGTTGAGTTGACTCGCTCAAGTAGCATTTTGTTTAGTAACTCGGTGTAGCCTAGGTTGAACCCATTGAATTGCTTTAAACGAAAACAAACCAAGGAAAACCTACGAGGCACCACTATTTCGAACCTTTTGTCCGATTTTACAAGACGTTCAAAAGTTATTGCCATTTGAATGTCTGTCCGAATGTGGTTTTGTATGAGTTTTATACCGTAACTTCGTAGAATGAACCATAAACGAAGAGACTTGAACCTACGACCTGTTCCAACTTGCCAATCCATGTAACTCACCATTGTGCCCGACTCTCCAACTTTGTTTTTCAAGTACTCGGGATTGGTGCTCAATGCATTAATGATAAAACTAGGGCTTTTCACCCAGAGGCAACAACAATCCAAGTAACTGAGTAGCCACTTATGCGAGCTCATACTCAATGAATCGACCAACTCGATTCCATCAAGATAATGTCGATACTCAGGACATATGCATGCGCTACCTCCGTATGCCGCGTCAACATGGACCCATATTTTATACTCATTTGCCACTTTCGCAAGGTCTTTTATGGGATCCACTGCTGTCGTGGAGGTAGTTCCTAATGTGACACAGAGGTATAGTGGGACTAAGCCTCCTGCCACATCAGCATCTATGAATTTTCGAAGAACCTTTGGTGAAAGCGTAAATTCATCTTCCGCACTTGTGGGTATAGACCGTATGTTTTGTGGATGAATACCTGCTAACTTGCATGCTTTGGCGTACGTAGAATGAGTTTGATCAGACCCGTACACAACCAATTTTCCAAAACATTTGAATCCGATTTCACTAAACATGCGATCTCTAGCAGCTACAAGCGTGCACAAAATCGACTCGCTAGTTGTGGATTGCAAAACCCCACCTCCAGTACCTGAAAACATGAAGCATTTAGGAGCTTGAGCATGGTGGCGAGCCAATCCATCATCACCATCTCAAGCTCGGTGGCAGCCGGTGAAGCAAGCCAATTGAACCCAACCGCATTAAAACAAGTACATAGCATTTCGCCTACAAATGCGGCCGAACTTACAGTAGCAGGAAAGAATGCAAAGAAATTTGGACTTAGCCAATGCGTCATACCAGGGATAATATCGTTTTGCACATCTCTTAAGATCATGTCGAAAGAATCTGGAGAATCTGGTGGGGTTTGGGCAGCCGGTTTCTTAGGTAACCAGGCTGAACTTGGCTGAGAACCGGGTAGTTTTCGATGTTTTTATAGTAATCTGCAATGAAATCGACCATTTTGTGAGCTTTTTCACGAAATTCTTCAGGGTCTAGAGGTACGAACTCTTTTGACTCTGAGGACTTCGCCATAGTAATCAAATTCAGTATTAGGGAAACTCTTTTGTGATGTTTTATGCATGTATAAAAGAAAGAGTTAAAATTGGCAGTTTATGTTAGCTGTTATTGCAGTGCATGCCTAGATAAATGTGCCACAAAACATTGTTTCTACAAACATATTAACTACTTAAATTACGGTTAGATATGTTAGTTGGTGAAAAAACTGAAAAGATTAATTTATATGGATGAGAACGTAAGAAGGATTATAGAAAATCTCGTGCTTTTATAAACTTACAAATATGAAAAACAAAACCCTATTGTATATCTACAACTTGTTTTTTATTTGTACCAAAATCCTATTTGTGAAACCAGAGTTCTATTTTCTTCAACATTATATTTTCGTATTAACTGTTGTAGTTATTATCAAAGAAGAAGACATAAACTCCACCTGCATGCATGCATAGGAAATGTATAGTACCTTCCGTTTGAAAGACATGGATATGTTTTTAAGCCACGTAGGCAATCGCAACATTTGTTACCCGTAGTCTTTTTATTGCCAGTAGTCTTTTGTATTTAAAAAAAGAAAAAGAAAAGAAAAGAAAGTATTTTGTATTCTCTAGATATATATATGGATGGGAAAATTAAAGAAGAGATCAAATAAAAGTAAATATTAAGTAAAAAGAAATTAAAAATAATAATAATTTGGTGTTGGCGTACACGGTGGTTGTGAGGTTGTTCTCCATTTTGTGAATAGACTCATCGAGTCTATGGGTCATGAAGTTGGGTCTTCTATGTTGTTGGTGGATTTTAAGAATGCTTTCAGGTCTAGTTACAGAGCATTAAACTTGAGGAGACTAGGTTGCGATGTCCATCTATTGCTCCTTGGGTTGAGTTTTGCTATGCGGACACGCTAAACTCATTATGATGATTCTATCATGTGATCCTGTCAAAGGGTTCAACAAGGGGATCCGCTAGGCCCTTTATTGTTTGCCCTCACTTTACACCCCTTAATCCAGACTATTAATCATTCTTGTGAGCTTACCCTCCAAGCTTGGTATCTCGATGATGGTACTCTGGTTGGGGATACCCTCATGGTTGCCAAGGCGCTGGACATTATTATGGCGGATGGTCCGGCTCGGGGTTTGTTTTTGAATGTTGATAAGACTGAACTCTTCTGGCCGATGGAGAATCCCAGAAGCAGGGGGAGGGTGTTTTTCCTATAAATATCTCCCGTCCGGCCAATGGTGTCAAACTTCTTGGTGGTTCAGTTACTTTGGATGAAAGCTTCTGTCAGGATCTGGCTTTAAAAAGGGTCTCTAAAATTATCTCGCTAATGGAGGCAATTCTTAAACATAACTATCCCCAATGTGAGCTTATCCTTCTCCGAAATTGTGCCGGGGTTGAGAAATTATCTTATGCTTTGAGGACATGCTCTCCTTTCTACCTACGAGAGGCCCAAGTTCAGTTTGACCGGATGTTAGGTGCTTCGTTGGAGAAGATTATTACTACTTCAGGAACAGGGTTTGGTGATTGGCGGTGGCGGTTAGCCACTCTCCCAATCAATATCGCGCGAGCTTGGCATCCCTTGCGTACATCAATCGCCTTCCACGCCTCGTATGCAAGCGAGTGATCTACGAGACAAGATATTGATAAAACCGATATTAATTATCATGGTCCTTCATTCTAATATGCTCTTGATACTTTCAACATTGCTTGTAATATAGACGTGGTCTCTGTCGTCACTGACGCTCCTGCCCCCATATGATGAAAACCTTGGCAAAGTGTTACTTTGGTGTCATTGAGAAAGACCTTGTTTTCAAGTATTCGTTAAGTCCAAGACAAGTGGCTATCCTCAGTAGCATCCGCGCCCCACATGCACAAGATTTCCTATTCACCATACCTATTGATGGGCTGGGCCAGAGGATGAACCATCGCCAACTCCGTACGGTATTGTGTTATAGGCTTACTATACCTATGTTTTCTGAAGGCAGTCCTTGTCCGAGCTGTAATGTGCATCGTATGGACCAATGGGGAGATCATTCAGTTCACTGTTCTAGTGAAGTGGGTGTGAAGTTCAGGCATAACCTGATACGTGATATTCTTGTTGATATATGTTCCAAGGTGGGGATCATGGTGCGAAAGGAGACTTCAATGGGGTTTCTTTCAGGGGATGGGAAAGAGATACGCCCTGCAAACTTGTTATTATTCAATTGGATCCAGGGGAAGGATGCATGTTTGGATGTGACTGGAATATCTCCCTTTGCTGGTATTGATGTGACTTTGTGGGCTTCAGGAGTAGCCTTACGTAATGCGGTGGAGAAGAAGAAAAAGAAATATGTGTCTAAATGTGAAGACAGTGGTTACAATATACCATTTGCGTTTTTAGGGAGCTTGACATGGAGGCCTTGGATACACTTTCTCGCATCAAGACCATTGTTGTTAGTCACTCAAATAATGTCAAGAGTTGTGCATTTATTTTTCATAGACTAAGTTTTGTATCAGAAAGGAATGAGAGCCCAACTAGTGTCTCGCCTTCCCACCAATTTCTTGTAAATCCTTTTGTTACTCTAATGAAGTGATGTTATTAAAAAATATATAATAATAATAATAATAATAATAATAATAATAATAATAATAATAATAATAATAATAATAATAATAATAATAAAACTTGAAAAAATTAAAACTAATTTTGAATTTCTACCTAAAGTTTTTCTAATTTTGAGTTGTAAATTAAGGAAGAAATCGATAAAAATAAATATTTGTAAAAAAAGATTTTGTTTTTTCATGTTTGTGCATAAAAAAGTTGTAAATGAAGTTTTTATAAAAAGTCGATTTACAAAATTGTTAATGCACAAACATTCTTTCCTTTTTTGCATCAAAACTATACATTAAAAAAAAAAAAAAAAAAAAAAAAAAAAAATCATCTTTTACAACTTTTTTTATCCACGCCCCCTATCTTGTAGAATTTTTTTGAGGTTTTTAAGAACTTTTTGTTTTCTAATTCTTTTTCATCATTCTCACAAATATTTATCTTTTGTTTTAACCTTACCCAAAATATTCCAAACTTGGGAGTAGTTATGTCTCCGTTATTAAGTATCTTCTAGCTGTATATTAATCAAAAGTATGTCTTTGATTTATCAAGTTCTGTTTTGCAAGGCATCATTTTGATTTAAATTGCTTAGTTTTTTTTCTGGTACAAAACAAAAGTGCTTGTTAACAGATTTTTTGGTTGAAACCGCGATGCTTTGCTCTTTGAATGCATCGTTTGACATAAACGACATGTGCTCATGCTCATACTCTTTGTATAATAAGATTTGTCCAACCATCATTTCCTGAAAACTTGCACCACATGATCTACCTTTCAATAAAGCTTTCATCGCTAACAATTTGTAATGTACTTCTTTCCTTTTTACTTTAGTATGATGTTTTCATTTTTCATTTAATTTACATATCTCCTGTGACTATCTATGAAATGGGCTTTAGGAATGTTGTGGGATGGTGGCCTAGCTTTTCCAACATTAACTATTCCTCTTAGTCATTATCAAAAGACATATTACACCGTTGGTTCATGTGGGTTTGCCCGATTTCACGTTAGTCCTCATTATAAAAAATCAATGCAGTCCTCCCCAACGTTTCAATTTTTGCTGGTAGTTGATCCAAAAAATCTTACTCTTGTTAAGTGTGAGGTTCACATTTATATTCCAAACACCCCTCAATGTAGTCTTAAAAAAACAGACAAAACACATTCAAAAAGGAAGTGGTGAAAAGACCAAGCTACCCTTATATTAAATTAGCCATTTAACAAGCATTAGGTTATGGACCAACAACAAGCAAAAAACAAAACTTTAAAGAGGACTGCAGTAATTTTTCATAGTAGGAATTAAATGTGAAATTAGGCAATACCAAGGACCAACGATGTAATTTTCTCTTAGCTAAAAGGGCCCATTAGACCCAGTTTGCATTGCTAAGAGCACCCGATTTAGTGCTAAATGTCGCGCTCGTCGTTTCACGTGGAGGCTTCGCCGCCGCCGCCGTGACACCGGGTAGCTTCGCCATCACTCGCCATGGAAGGCCTCATCGTCTGCACGGCGAGGTTTGAATGTGTACTTTTGTCAGTTTTAAACGTTAAGAAACGTCCACTTTTTTTTCCTTTTTTTAAAAAATACACATATTTAACACTATAAATATGACACATTAATTAAAATCTACACAACTTTTATTTCAAAACACTTACATATAAGCAATAAACATGAGCGAATCATCTTATTCCGGTGAAAGTGACATTGAAGAGCTAGCGGAGCTAGAGATGATTCTTCAAGAGTTTGAGTTCGAGCAATCGTTGCAACAACAACAAGCCGGCCCTTCATTCCACCGTAGATATATCCCCCGTGAACGTGAAATTGCTGAAGAACGTCTAATGGCTGACTATTTTGGTGACAACCCAAAATATCTGAAAGAAAATTTTAGGCGTCGCTTTCAGATGAGCCGTAAACTATTTTTAGAAATAGTACAAGGTATTGAAACATATTGAAACTCATCATCCTCTTCGCAAGCATTTTGATTTCTTTAGATTTCGACCGATGGTAAGGGTGTAATGAGTTTTAGTGTGATTATGAAATGCACATGTGCCTATGCCAATTGACTTATGGGATATCGGTGATGCATTAGATGAGTATTTACAAATATGTGAACATTGTGCACGCGATTGCCTAGATTTTTTACTATGTGCATAATCCATTTGTATGAAGGAGTTTTCAAGAAAATCGGATGAGAATAACATTCGCAACTTATACAACGCACATAACATGGTTCATAAGATCACCGGAATATTGGGAAGCATCGATTGTATGCACCGAATGGAAAAATTGTCCAAAAAATGGCAAGGCCAATTTCACGAGGTGATAAAAGTATCCAACTATAACGCTGAAGCCGTTGCTTCATACGATTTGTGGATTTGGCATGCATTTTTGGGGTGGCAGTACGAATAACGATCTTCCATTTTAAATAATTCTCGTTATTCGACGACCTGCTTGATGACATCGCCCTTGAGGTTCCGTTTGAAGTATACGGGTGTAAATTTAACCATGGGTATTATCTAGCTGACGAAATTTAGTGATAGCAAGAGACTAGAGACAAATATGAATGTTACAAAATAGGATTACAAGCATTTTACATACACCCATACATATCAGATAATTGACTAACTGATTGTTTGATATTCATAAACCGTTCTATTCAATCAGGTCCATTCTTTGCATCTCACCAGTGCGCGTCTGAGGTCCACATCTCTAGCATCTCCTCTCACATATTGGACCGCTCAAATGTTGACCTCATTACTCATCCGTCACTGGATATTTTTCTAAATTTTTTTGTTCCATATAGAAACAAAATATTAATCCAGGGATACATTCAAATGACAGTGAAATCAACAAGGTTGTTACACGATGAAGGTACATCATATGCCTTTTAATTACCATCTGTGAGATCATGGTCTTCATATCTGCATTGATTCTCAACGGCAACAAGCCATTTAAATTCTGCGCAAATAATAGTTGGTAGAATGGCACGCTAGACAATGCTAAGCCAAAAATCCACAAATAAAGCTTGAAATTAAACGTGTCCCGGTTTTAAGAGATTATTTATAATAATTTATGCCTTTTAGTATAAAGGATGTGTTCTAGGTAATCCTGGTTTGCGACCAAATATTTAGGGTCCGAGACCATTTGACATATCCCTAGACTCTTTATATTATATAAATTGGACATCTTATTTCAACCAACGATCACACCATATGATAGTTTCGAATGCAAATCTCCTAATCTATAATGAAAACACACAAACTTAATAGCCAACTTAATGGACTTTATTGGAAATTATATGATAAAAGCATAACGAGATGAAATTACATAGCTTGCATGTTAATGGACTTTATCAAATAGATAAAGAGTAAAACTCTTTGACCAAAGCATCCGTCACCTGCTCTATTAATTCCCAAGCAGCAACCACGTGGCATTCTTTCGTGAGTGTGGCCCCCACTGCAAACCTCAGCATATAAATTCCACCTACAACCGTGTGAGTCATGTAAACTTGACCGGTTGAGTTGACTCGCTCAAGTAGCATTTTGTTTAGTAACTCGGTGTAGCCTAGGTTGAACCCATTGAATTGCTTTAAACGAAAACAAACCAAGGAAAACCTACGAGGCACCACTATTTCGAACCTTTGTCCGATTTTACAAGACGTTCAAAGTTATTGCCATTTGAATGTCTGTCCGAATGTGGTTTTGTATGAGTTTTATACCGTAACCGTGAGAATGAACCATAAACGAAGAGACTTGAACCTACGACCTGTTCCAACTTGCCAATCCATGTAACTCACCATTGTGCCCGACTCTCCAACTTTGTTTTCAAGTACTGGATTGGTGCTCAATGCATTAATGATAAAACTAGGGCTTTTCACCCAGAGGCAACAACAATCCAAGTAACTGAGTAGCCACTTATGCGAGCTCATACTCAATGAATCGACCAACTCGATTCCATCAAGATAATGTCGATACTCAGGACATATGCATGCGCTACCTCCGTATGCCGCGTCAACATGGACCCATATTTTATACTCATTTGCCACTTTCGCAAGGTCTTTTATGGGATCCACTGCTGTCGTGGAGGTAGTTCCTAATGTGACACAGAGGTATAATGGGACTAAGCCTCCTGCCACATCAGCATCTATGAATTTTCGAAGAACCTTAGGTGAAAGAGTAAATTCATCTTCCGCACTTGTGGGTATAGACCGTATGTTTTGTGGATGAATACCTGCTAACTTGCATGCTTTGGCGTACGTAGAATGAGTTTGATCAGACCCGTACACAACCAATTTTCCAAAACATTTGAATCCGATTTCACTAAACATGCGATCTCTAGCAGCTACAAGCGTGCACAAAATCGACTCGCTAGTTGTGGATTGCAAAACCCCACCTCCAGTACCTGAAAACATGAAGCATTTAGGGAGCTTGAGCATGGTGGCGAGCCAATCCATCATCACCATCTCAAGCTCGGTGGCAGCCGGTGAAGCAAGCCAATTGAACCCAACCGTATTAAAACAAGTACATAGCATTTCGCCTACAAATGCGGCCGAACTTACAGTAGCAGGAAAGAATGCAAAGAAATTTGGACTTAGCCAATGCGTCATACCAGGGATAATATCGTTTTGCACATCTCTTAAGATCATGTCGAAAGAATCTGGAGAATCTGGTGGGGTTTCGGGCAGCCGGTTTCTTAGGTAACCAGGCTGAACTTGGCTGAGAACCGGGTAGTTTTCGATGTTTTTATAGTAATCTGCAATGAAATCGACCATTTTGTGAGCTTTTTCACGAAATTCTTCAGGGTCTAGAGGTACGAACTCTTTTGACTCTGAGGACTTCGCCATAGTAATCAAATTCAGTATTAGGGGAAACTCTTTTGTGATGTTTTATGCATGTATAAAAGAAAGAGTTAAAATTGGCAGTTTATGTTAGCTGTTATTGCAGTGCATGCCTAGATAAATGTGCCACAAAACATTGTTTCTACAAACATATTAACTACTTAAATTACGGTTAGATATGTTAGTTGGTGAAAAAAACTGAAAAGATTAATTTATATGGATGAGAACGTAAGAAGGATTATAGAAAAATCTCGTGCTTTTTATAAACTTACAAATATGAAAAAACAAAACCCTATTGTATATCTACAACTTGTTTTTTATTTGTACCAAAATCCTATTTGTGAAACCAGAGTTCTATTTTCTTCAACATTATATTTTCGTATTAACTGTTGTAGTTATTATCAAAGAAGAAGACATAAACTCCACCTGCATGCATGCATAGGAAATGTATAGTACCTTTCGTTTGAAAGACATGGATATGTTTTTAAGCCACGTAGGCAATCGCAACATTTGTTACCCGTAGTCTTTTTATTGCCAGTAGTCTTTTGTATTTAAAAAAAAAAAGAAAAGAAAAGAAAGTATTTTGTATTCTCTAGATATATATATGGATGGGAAAATTAAAGAAGAGATCAAATAAAAGTAAATATTCGTAAAAAAGAAATTAAAAATAATAATAATTTGGTGTTGGCGTACCTGGTGGTTGTGAGGTTGTTCTCCATTTTGTGAATAGACTCATCGAGTCTATGGGTCATGAAGTTGGGTCTTCTATGTTGTTGGTGGATTTTAAGAATGCTTTCAGTCTAGTTAACAGGAGCATTAAACTTCAGGAGACTAGGTTGCGATGTCCATCTATTGCTCCTTGGGTTGAGTTTTGCTATGCCAGACCTGCTAAACTCTATTATGATGATTCTATCATGTGACCCTGTCAAAGGGTTCAACAAGGGGATCCGCTAGGCCCTTTATTGTTTGCCCTCACTTTACACCCCTTAATCCAGACTATTAATCATTCTTGTGAGCTTACCCTCCAAGCTTGGTATCTCGATGATGGTACTCTGGTTGGGGATACCCTCATGGTTGCCAAGGCGCCGGACATTATTATGGCGGATGGTCCGGCTCGGGGTTTGTTTTTGAATGTTGATAAGACTGAACTCTTCTGGCCGATGGAGAATCCTGAAGCGGGGGAGGTGTTTTCCCAAAAATCTCCGTCCGCCAATGGTGTCAAACTTCTTGGTGGTTCAGTTACTTTGGATGAAAGCTCGTCAGATCCGGCTTTAAAAGGGTCTCTAAAATTATCTCGCTAATGGAGGCAATTCTTAAACATAACGATCCCCAATGTGAGCTTATCCTTCTCCGAAATTGTGCCGGGGTTGAGAAATTATCTTATTCTTTGAGGACATGCTCTCCTTTCTACCTACGAGAGGCCCAAGTTCAGTTTGACCGGATGTTACGTGCTTCGTTGGAGAAGATTATTACTACTTCAGGAACAGGGTTTGGTGATTGGCAGTGGCGGTTAGCCACTCTCCCAATCAATATGCGCGGGCTTGGCATCCCGGCTGCGTACATCCAATACGCCTTCCACGCCTCTCGTATGCAAACGAGTGATCTACAGGACAAGATATTGATAAAGACCGATATTAATTATCATGGTCCTTCATTCTAATATGCTCTTGATACTTTCAACATTGCTTGTAATATAGACGTGGTCTCTGTCACCACTGACGCTCCTGCCCCCATATGATGAAAACCTTGGCAAAGTGTTACTTTGGTGTCATTGAGAAAGACCTTGTTTTCAAGTATTCGTTAAGTCCAAGACAAGTGGCTATCCTCGGTAGCATCCGCGCCCACATGCACAAGATTTCCTATTCACCATACCTATTGATGGGGTGGGCGGAGGATGAACCATCGCTAACTCCGTGCGGTATTGTGTTATAGGCTTACTATACCTATGTTTTCAAGGCGCCCTTGTCCGAGTCAGTAATGTGCATCGTATGGACCAATGGGAGATCATTCGATTCACCGTTCTAGTGAAGTGGGTGTGAATTCGAGCATAACCCGATACGTGATATTCTTGTTGATATATGTTCCAAGGTGGGGATCATGGTGCGAAGGAGACTTCAATGGGGTTTCTTCGGGGATGGGAAAGAGATACCTGCAAACTTGTTATTATTCAATTGGATCCGGGGAAGGATGCATGTTTGGATGTGACTGGAATATCTCCCTTTGCTGGTATTGATGTGACTTTGTGGGCTTCAGGAGTAGCCTTACGTGATGCGGTGGAGAAGAAGAAAAAGAAATATGTGTCTAAATGTGAAGACGGTGGTTACAATATACCATTTGCGTTTTAGGAGCTTGACGTGGAGGCCTTGGATACACTTTCTCGCATCAAGACCATTGTTGTTAGTCACCAAATAATGTCAAGAGTTGTGCATTTATTTTTCATAGACTAAGTTTTGTATCCGAAAGGAATGAGAGCCCAACTAGTGTCCTCGGCTTCCCACCAATTTCTTGTAAATCCTTTTGTTACTCTAATGAAGTGATGTTATTAAAAAATAATAATAATAATAATAATAATAATAATAATAATAATAATAATAATAATAATAATAATAATAATAATAATAATAATAATAATAATAATAATAATAATAAAACTTGAAAAAATTAAAACTAATTTTGAATTTCTACCTAAAGTTTTTCTAATTTTGAGTTGTAAATTAAGGAAGAAATCGATAAAAATAAATATTTGTAAAAAAGATTTTGTTTTTCATGTTTGTGCATAAAAAGTTGTAAATGAAGTTTTTATAAAAGTCGATTTACAAAATTGTTAATGCACAAACATTCTTTCCTTTTTTGCATCAAAACTATACATTAAAAAAAAAAAAAAAAAAAAAAAAAAAAAATCATCTTTACAACTTTTTATCCACGCCCTATCTTGTAGAATTTTTTGAGGTTTTAAGAACTTTTGTTTTCTAATTCTTTTCATCATTCTCACAAATATTTATCTTTTGTTTTAACCTTACCCAAAATATTCCAAACTTGGGAGTAGTTATGTCTCCGTTATTAAGTATCTTCTAGCTGTATATTAATCAAAAGTATGTCTTTGATTTATCAAGTTCTGTTTTGCAAGGCATCATTTTGATTTAAATTGCTTAGTTTTTTTTCTGGTACAAAACAAAAGTGCGCCGTTAACGGATTTTTTGGTTGAAACCGCGATGCTTTGCTCTTTGAATGCATCGTTTGACATAAACGACATGTGCTCATGCTCATACTCTTTGTATAATAAGATTTGTCCAACCATCATTTCCTGAAAACTTGCACCACATGATCTACCTTTCAATAAAGCTTTCATCGCTAACAATTTGTAATGTACTTCTTTCCTTTTTACTTTAGTATGATGTTTTCATTTTTCATTTAATTTACATATCTCGTGTGACTATCTATGAAATGGGCTTTAGGAATGTTGTGGGATGGTGGCCTAGCTTTTCCAACATTAACTATTCCTCTTAGTCATTATCAAAAGACATATTACACCGTTGGTTCATGTGGGTTTGCCCGATTTCACGTTAGTCCTCATTATAAAAAATCAGTGCAGTCCTCCCCAACGTTTCAATTTTGGCTGGTAGTTGATCCAAAAAATCTTACTCTTGTTAAGTGTGAGGTTCACATTTATATTCCAAACACCCCTCAATGTAGTCTTAAAAAAACAGACAAAACACATTCAAAAAGGAAGTGGTGAAAAGACCAAGCTACCCTTATATTAAATTAGACATTTAACAAGCATTAGGTTATGGACCAACAACAAGCAAAAAAACAAAACTTTAAAGAGGACTGCAGTAATTTTTCATAGTAGGAATTAAATGTGAAATTAGGCAATACCAAGGACCAACGATGTAATTTTCTCTTAGCTAAAAGGGCCCATTAGACCCAGTTTGCATTGCTAAGAGCACCCGATTTAGTGCTCGTCGTCGCTCGTCGTTTCACGTGGAGGCTTCGCCGTCGCTCGCCGTGACACCGGGTAGCTTCGCCATCACTCGCCATGGAAGGCCTCATCGTCTGCACGGCGAGGTTTGAATGTGTACTTTTGTCAGTTTTAAACGTTAAGAAACGTCCACTTTTTTTCCTTTTTTTTTAAAATACACATATTTAACACTATAAATATGACACATTAATTAAAATCTACACAACTTTTATTTCAAAACACTTACATATAAGCAATAAACATGAGCGAATCATCTTATTCGGTGAAAGTGACACTGAAGAGCTAAGCGGAGCTAGAGATGATTCTTCAAGAGTTTGAGTTCGAGCAATCGTTGCAACAACAACAAGCCGGCCCTTCATTCCACCGTAGATATATCCCCCGTGAACGTGAAATTGCTGAAGAACGTCTAATGGCTGACTATTTTGGTGACAACCCAAAATATACAGAAGAAAATTTTAGGCGTCGCTTTCGTATGAGCCGTAAACTATTTTTAGAAATAGTACAAGGTATTGAAACATATTGAAACTCATCATCCTCTTCGCAAGCATTTTGATTTCTTTAGATTCCGACCCGATGGTAAGGGTGTAATGAGTTTTAGTGTGATTATGAAATGCACATGTGCCCTATGCCAATTGGCTTATGGGATATCAGCTGATGCATTAGATGAGTATTTACAAATATGTGAACATTGTGCACGCGATTGCCTAGATTTTTTTACTATGTGCATAATCCATTTGTATGGGAAGGAGTTTTCAAGAAAATCAGATGAGAATAACATTCGCAACTTATACAACGCACATAACATGGTTCATAAGATACCGGGAATATTGGGAAGCATCGATTGTATGCACTGGGAATGGAAAAATTGTCCGAAAAAATGGCGAGGCCAATTTCACAGAGGTGATAAAAAGTATCCAACTATAATGCTTGAAGCCGTTGCTTCATCGATTTAATGGATTGGCATGCATTTTTGGGGTGGCGGTCACGAATAACGATCTTCCATTTTAAATAATTCTCGTTATTCGACGACACGCTTGATGACATCGCCTCGAGGTTCCGTTTGAAGTATACTGGTGTAAATTTAACCATGGGTATTATCTAGTCGACGAAATTTACCTAGAGTGGGCATCTTTTGTCAAATTATTTATGGTTGCAAGTAACCCAAAAAATGCCGTATTCAAAGCGAAACAAGAAAGTGCTCGAAAATATATTGAAAGACCTTTTGGTGTCCTCCAAGGACGTTGGCATATCATTACGCAACCGGCGCGTGCATTTACCGTGGGCAAGTTACGGAGAATCGTGTACTCGTGCATCATAATGCATAACATGATTTTGAATGATAAAAAATTTGCGATATCCGAAGTTAGCGAAATGTATATTTCTCCGCAACCAAATTTACAGTAGACATGGATTGACCGTTGCGCAGTGCAAAGAAGAAAAACCAAAGAACTACATGATAAACGCAAACACGCAAAGCTTCTACGATGTCTCATCGAGCATGTTTGGCAACGACATCAATGGGAACAATTTCAACAACAGAATCCAAATATTTAGTTTCGTTATAATTTGATGTATTTTTTAAGTTGCGTATGTTTTTTACCGTATCTTTATTTTACGTTTCGTATGTTTTTTATTGTGTTGTATTGTGTTTTTATTTTTAATGAAATGAATTTAGTTTATTTGGAAATTTGAATAAAAAAAATAAAGTTGTAACTTGTGTGCCCCAAATGAGTAAGTTGAAGTTAGTTATGAGTAGGGGTTAGTTGTGGAGGTTTGTTATAGCGGTGTGACACCCCGTAGGCTTCGAATGAGTAACTTGTCCTTGTCATGACACCTAGTGATCTAACATACAAAAATATAGTCTTGGGCCACACTATAAAACTTGGTTCAAGTTTTTTTGTAAAGGAAAATTTGGTTTAAGTTATAACTTATAAGAAGTCATTTACTTGTCTAATTATGTGTTTAACAAGGAGATGTAAGACCGCATGTTTACATTGAAACCCGTAGGTTAATTTTTATTAATCATCCACTATTTATAATAGTGAAACCCTAATACCTTAAACCCACAAACCGGGCTTGGGCTTATCCTTGTCCTTAACACTCCCCCGCAGTCCGAGCGGCGAAATCGCGAAAGCTCGGACTGAAGAAGAAAACTAAGAAAGGAAACTAAAACAATAAACCAAATTAAAACGGGATAACCCAAAGTATCATCTATTCTAATTTTTTGTTTACGGATAACCAAAGTATCTGAAGGATAAACTAAAGTATCCCAAACAGTCGTCTCGGGAATAAGAACCCTAGATTCGACATCAACAAAGGTCGTCTCGGGAATAAGAACCCTAGATTCGACACCAACAAAAGTCGTCTCGGGAATAAGAACCCTAGTTTCGACACCAACAAAAATCGTCTCAGGAATTAATACCCTGAATTCGACATAAAACAAAAACAAACAATTAAATAACAAAAAAATAATAAAGCCACTGTAACATTTTTTTGTTTTTAGAAGACTTATTTTTCATCCATGATACTTCGTATCATCGAACATGAACCAGAACATCACCACAAACCATGTTTTGTGTGAAGGCATGTGGACTACACCAGGGGAAAAATTGAATTGTTTAATGAGGATGGTTTAATAGCTTTTGTTTTTACCAATGACTATTTAGAAAATAGGGTTTGGCGGCTAGGGTTTGACGGGGTGGCGGCTCAACGTAGCTACCTAGGTTTGAGGATCAGACCCGCTCATGATACCATGTAAGACCGCATGTTTACATTAAAACCCGTAGGTTAATCTTTATTAATCATCAACTATTTATAATAGTGAAAACCCTAATACCCTAAACCCACAAACCGGGCTTGGACTTATCCTTATCCCTTAACATGAGAAAGATGCGCATATCAAAATCAAAGGAGTGTGAACAGATCGAGATAATATCCTAAAGTTGTCGAATGAATTAGGCATACTAGAATGGTACCCGCGCAATGCGGCGGAGGGTACCCGATGACTATTTTTATAGCGAATAAATGCTTTTCATGTGACCTTTTAAGCATAGTAAGGCAATGACATCTTCTTTTTATGTTCTTTTGACAATAAATTCTGAGATATCAAAATTTCGTTTAATTTCCGTGCTGTTCGGACTCGAGACCGTTCCGCTCAAGCCCATTTAACTTTGTTGCTGCTTCGAGATTGAATATTTGTATAATGTCTTTATTATTTGTATTAGTGACATTTAATGTATGAATTGTGTTTAATTTAGTTGTACAATATGCTTGATAATTTGTATTTATTATCTAAGGGTGTTTTAATAACTGTATTAATTGTATTTATTACCAAGAAATTAATTGACTATATTAAATAGCATTAATGTGGTGTTTTGTTTTTAATATGTGCATTAAAGTGGTGTACACTATGCTTCTTGTCTTGTCGTCCCGAAAATTATGTGCATTGAATAATGTGATGTATTAAATTTTAAGCCTTCCTCTTATAGTAAGTGTGTAGGCTTATTTTTTTAAGACTTCCTTTTAAAGAAAGTCCCAAACACTTTGTATAGTAGTATAGATAGTGCAATTAGACATTAATTCTCGGTTGTAAAAGGCAACGGAAGGTCAATCTATTTATCTTTTCTTGTCGAAAACTGATGCACGCTAACCTCCCTGCCAGAGGCGGTACCACAATGGGGGCAGTGTGGGCAGCTGCCCCCACAAAGTTCACTCGAGTAATATCGATTGATCAGAGAATTTCATTTTGCCCCATAAATGGGTAAATAGTATAATTATGAAAATTTATCCAATACTTGCATCATAGTCTAGTGGTTAAGGACCTTTGCACTTTCGTGGAAATATAATGTTCGATTCTTGTGCTACTCTATACTTTTGTGAATTTTTGTTATCCAACTTTTTATTTTGCTTATTACTTGTTTTAATATCGATCATAAAAAGCAAGTATGTGCTAATATTATCATATCATCATCAATTCTTGGTTTTGGTTCGCGTGCAAACAAAACCAAAAAATCACTTTCACTAAAAGTAAAATCGATTTCGTTATAAGCAACAAAAGTCGAGTAAGTGGCGTAATGGCCCCACTTTTAACTTTCGCTTTTGAAAGTTTTTCCAGATGCCCCTCAGACGTCCCTCCAACTACCAAATTTGACGCGTTAAGGAATACGAAGCGCACATGTCAACTTCTAAGCCGTTGGAACTTTGGTAACGACTCTTCTAACATGATGCTATAAGCGCCCATGGAATTTGTTTCTTGTTAAACTGAAAGACTGTACTTTTGAACTAATAATTATCTTACTGTAAATTATGGGAATTATTTTGAGCCGTCTGTTATATTATTTCTTGGATCCGACGTTATTTGTAGTATAAACAATTATCTATGATATATAAACCAACCGGTAATGCTGTGTATTTCACATCAATATTTTTATGTCACCAAAACAGATATTTGAATGAAATTATATTAAACAAACATGTATGCTTTCCATTATTTATAAGTTAATTACATACAAGTATTTAAAAATACATTACAATAGTGTAATATATTTGATAAGTACACACCATCAAATAATTGATATTGATACTTATATACAATTAGCAGTAACTGAAGAGTAACACTCTTTGACCAAAGCATCTGCCTGCTCCCTTATTAAATTCCAAGCAGCAATCACATGACATTCTTCCGTAAGTGTCGCTCCCACCGCGAACCTAAGCATGTAAATCCCACCAACCACTGTGTGAGTCATGTATATTCGGCCTGTCTGGTTGACTCGCTCAAGTATCTTTTTGTTTAGCAACTCAGTGTAGCTTGAGTCGAACCCATTGAATTGTTTTAAACGAAAACATACTAAGGAAAACCGTCGAGGCACCACAATTTCAAACCTGTGGTCCGATTTTACAAGACGTTCAAATGTTATTGCCATTTGAATATCTGTCCTAATGTGATCTTGGAGGTTTTTTACACCATAACTACGTAGAATGAACCATAATCGCAGAGACTTGAACCTTCGGCCCGTTCCAACTTGCCAATCTTTGTAATTTACCACCGAGTCTGATTCATTGATTTTGTTCCTCAAGTACTCGGGATTGGTACTAAGTGAATTGACGATCAAATTTGGATTTTTCACCCATAGGCAACAACAATCCAAGTAAGTTAGTAACCATTTATGGGGACTCAAACTCAGTGAGTCGACTAGCTCGACCCCAACAAGAAAATGTCGATACTCTGGACATATACACGCGCTTCCACCATAAGCAGCATCTACATGGACCCAAATTCCATACTCTTTTGCGACGCCAGCAAGCTCTTTTATGGGATCCACGGCTGTTGTGGAAGTGGTCCCCACAGTAGAACATAGATAAAGTGGGACCATGCCCTCTGTCACGTCAGCTTCTATGACGTTTGAAGCAACTTAGGGAAAGAAAACTTATCCTTGACACTTGTTGGTATAGACCGTATGTTTTGTGGATGAATACCAGCTAACTTGCATACTTTCATATCGTTGAGTGAGTTTGATCCGATCCATACCGACTAGTTTTCCAATATGCTCAACTCCGATTTCATTTAGTGCACGGTCCCTGGCAGCAACAAGCGTGCACAAAATTGACTCGCTTCGTTGTGGATTGCAAAACTCCACCTCCAGTACCAGAAAACATGAAGCTTCTTGGGAGTTTGAGCATGGTAGCTAGCCAATCCAGCACCACCATCTCAAGCTCAGTTGCAGCCGGTGATGCAAGCCAGTTGAATCCAACCGCATTGAAACAAGTACATAACATTTCACCAACAAATGCTGCTGAACTTATAGTAGACGGAAAGAATGCAAAGAAGTTTGGACTTAGCCAATGAGTCATACCAGGAATAATATCTTTTTGGACATCTGCTAAAATTGTATCAAATGATTCTGGTGTCTCTGGTGGAGCTTCGGGCAGCTGGTTTCTTAGGTAACCAGGCTGAACTTGGCTGAGCACAGGGTATTTTTCAATGTTCTTGTAGTAATCTGCAATGAAATCAACCGTTTTATGAGCTTTTTCACGAAACTCTTCAGGGTCTAGTGGCTTGAACTCATTTGTATCTATTGATTTTGACATGGTGATAAAATCAGAAGGAAGGCTGCGCATTTTGTCAGTTCTTGTACAGGTTTAAATGTGTAGAACAAAAAGGATATACAATATATGGTTATAATGTAATCCCTTTGTAATGTTTTGTTAAGTTAAGTTTGGAAAACAATTTATTTACTGTTTTATTAGTATGGGTCAAACGGGCAAAAACATTGGGTTGGATCTATGTATCCAAACGCCCCGTTAACTTCTCGTTATGTTAGTTATATGCATGTTAGTTTGGCAGTTAGGAAAACGGTTACCCTGTGAAACGTTGTAACGTTTCACCCTTAACACCATGGTACCGTTTCATGAACTATATATAGATCGAGTCATGATTGTTTATGTACAACAACAATTACTTTTTATTTAAGTCTTTTAGTTATCCTTTGTTCATTATTTGTGTTATCACTATTTCGTTATACAAATTCACTTTTGTCTCAAAGTTTATTGCGTAAGTCATGGTTAATTACAAAACCGTTATGTGTCGAAGATGGCTTGGTTTAGAACCTGTGAGAAAGAGCCAACATTGGTACCAGAGCCCACGTTACGATTCATGGAACAAGTCATCTAGGGAAGACACAAGGGTCACGTTAAACAAAAGGTTCCTACAACGTTGTGAAACTACCAACGGTTACAAAAAGGATGGGAAGCAGAAACGGTTATCGAATTTTGGAAAACAGTTATTAAAGGATAAACTTAATGAAGTTATATCCTTTAATTCCCAAAAGAACCCAACCGTCCCAGAAAAATCTCAACCGTCCTCCACTTTTCAAGGGAAGATTTGTACAACTTCCAGAAAAGAAAAAAGGTCTCGATGTTATCTGTGTAAAGTCAGAGGGCACTTCTATTAGAACTGCAACAACAAAAACACATTAACTCAGAAAAACCTATGGAGAACGAGGGAAACATGGAAGAAGTTTTCAACTGGCCATCAGAAAAAATACATGTCGATACAGATTACATGATAAGGGGAACGGACAAAGGAAACTGGAACAATATCTGGTATGTTAGTAAAACTCTTACTAAACATATGACTCCCTCAAGATATTTGTTCAAGCGCATGCTAAACCAATTCAAGATGGTGGGAAGAGATGAAAAAGTGAGAAAGTTTATTATTGCCTACGGAGTCGGGGAGGCAATTATTGATAATAAGGAAGAAGAGATTGTGATTCCTAGCGTATTGTATACGCCAGAAATCACAATGAATGTTTTGAGTATGAAGCAACTCAAGGATCAAGGGTTCGTTGTGACTTGTAAAGACGGTACATGTCAAATCAAATATATGTTTGACAAAGATGAGGAAGCCGTGGACAAGGGTGATGAGGAAGCAATCAAAGAACATCAAGAATTCATGGAAGGATACTACAAGTCGCTTGATCCAAGTGACGAGTGCTCGCTAGTGAAAGGAATGGAGGATTTAGAGATGAACAAAGAAGACAACCATGACTACATCGATGAAGAGTACCTTAGTCTCAATGGGACGCTCTATCATCTTAAGGTAAACACATTTCAACGCTTCTTATCGTTTTTAGATCTAGTTAAAATCGATAAGTTAGTGTTCAAAAACTGGGAAGTCATGGAGAAAAAGTTTATTGATTTGTTGGGATGGTTCTATTATGAGTACATGGGTATAGATGCGTTGGGTGATTTACCACCAGTAATAGGGGTGGTTAGGATAGATTTGCTTGCCTTGTATAAATTTGTAGACGACATGGGTGGCTACTTGAATGTGTCGTTTAATGATTTGTGGGGCAATATTGCACTTCCTTTGGGATTGACTCGGGAAGATGGACATAATGTTAAGGAATGCTATCGAGAGTATATAGCATTGGTTAAAGTGTACTATGAGGAAGTACGCAGGGTAGGGCATGGAGAGCCACGGTTAGATATGGTCGGAGATGTACCATGTGGTGATGCAAAGACTAGCGTGTACATGGAGGAAGCACAAGAAGAAAAGCCAAAGAAGAGGATCAAGTATGTCCATGGCGAGGTCAAGAAGGAAGAAGATATGGAGTGCTCTACAAGCGGATTTGGCAAGGGAAACGCATCAAGTGAAGATGATTTCATCATCGTTGCATAAAGGAAAAGAACCATGGAAGACGTTTAACTTACAAAAATTAAGGGGGAGATGTAATCCCTTTGTAATGTTTTGTTAAGTTAAGTTTGGAAAACAATTTATTTACTGTTTTATTAGTATGGGTCAAACGGGCAAAATCATTGGGTTGGATCTATGTATCCAAACGCCCCGTTAACTTCTCGTTATGTTAGTTATATGCACATTAGTTTGGCGATTAGGAAAGCGGTTACCACAGTGAAACGTTGTAACGTTTCACCCTTAACACCATGGTACCGTTTCATGAACTATATATAGATCGAGTCATGATTGTTTATGTACAACAACAATTACTTTTTTATTTAAGTCATTTATTTATCCTTTGTTCATTATTTGTGTTATCACTATTTCGTTATACAAATTCACTTTTGTCTCAAAGTTTATTGCGTAAGTCATGGTTAATTACAAAGCCGTTATGTGTCGAAGATGGCTTGGTTTAGAACCTGTGAGAAAGAGCCAACATATAATTATCTTAAACCTTTGGATTCAAGTATCTAGCAATCTAGGTGGTATATGTCTATTTATAGTCGAAGTGTGCATGTTGTGATGATAAGGGAAGGTGTTTGTTTGCATTGTTACTGTAATAAATAAAGCTGCTGAATACAATCAAAATTGTGTCGTATTGAATGACGAGCGACCAAAGTGAACGTATGAGCTCTGGCTAGGAGCTCTTTGCTTATCCCATTGCTAGAACGTTAGAAGGATTTTACGTACACTTGGGTCATGTTTGGCAACAAGTATTTTGAAGCGTTTTAAAGCAACTAGCGTTTTAATTGCATGCATTTTGTGTAACTGCTTGTATTCAAACCTCTTCTGGCCTGAGGAAGCATTATAATCATGATGCTAGTGTTATGCCTATTAAATTACATATATACCCTCAAAATCATTTAGTCAGATTTTCTTTTAATGTGTATATATGTCCTTTCACGTTATTTTACACTTTATAATTAAAGCCACAGCTATGTTAACAAACATTTTTATTAAGCAAACAACTAATGCAAACTGCTATTATTAAGTGTTGCTAATTGTTAGAGCTAACTGCTACAACTACACTTCGCCAAACATACCCTTAAATTTGTATCTAGGGCGGTTACCATTTGTATCTTGGATTTCATCACAAATCACGGTTAGACAAACTTTGAGTATTTGTTGGTAGATATGTACGCTCCTTAACTTCCCCGTCGGTTAAACTTGTACTTTCAATATCCATTGAAAGATACTTACAACGTTAACCGTCCCTAGGTATTAATCGGTACATCTCTATAACCTTTAGAGTAATTAAATCGTTAAAACTATGACTAAGAATTTTGGATATTCATCAGAATACATGCACAACATTAGACAATATTTCGTTATTTTTAATAGACCCTTGATATACTACCGGGCCTGTTAACCTGTAAACTTTGATTTAATCACAATACCGTATTCGGTATTTATTAGGTGATATGTACATTCTGTAGAATCCAGGGGCGGAACTACATAGCAAAGGGGGTGCCTCCATTGGTTCATCAAAAAATATCAATTTTAGTGTAAAAAAATTTTTAGGACCATTTTATTAAAGTCTTGGCCTCATTCAAAATCAAATCATTCCACTTTAAGATCAAACTATGTAAAAACCTTAGATCTTTATTTTAATCTAAAAATTATCGGTTTTGTGTAATTTTTTTTCGACTTTTATTAAAGTCATCACTAATTTTATTAAAAAATTTTTTGACCCCGCCTTTTAAAATCCAGGTCCGCCCTGGTAGAATATGTAGTATCAAGGGTAAAGGAATCACAAGTAATGGTGTCATATCAAAGCAAACATAAATATCCAAAAGAAATCTTAACATAAATATTGAAATAATTCAAGTCAAAATGACTTCAATACATAGGTCCCACTTTTGATGGAAAATAAACTCAAATGAAATATCTAATGAAATATAAAGTCTTAAATGGCATCATAAGATCAAAGCTAAATATCTCTAAGGTAAGTCCACTCAAGGTAAGTCCACTCATCCCAAAGCAATACCCAGCTCAATGCTTAGATACCGCGGAAGAAAAGAAATGCGGTGAGCTTCAAAAGCCAGGTGAGCAGATATACAAGCAAAGCGAATACGAAGCAAACGAATACGAAATAAAGTGAAAGAAAGATAGCAAAATCATAATCATTTCAAAAGATAAATCGAATAATAGAATAAGTTTATAGCTAACTACCTCGAGCCCGACACATATGCCATATCATAATCATATTCATATTCATATTCATAATCACACAAGGCAACATTTGTAGGGAGACCTACGAGTTATGAAGGGCGTGCATGCACGCAACATCAATCATCGGATAACATATAACATATAACATATAATATATAACATATAACGGATCTAGGATGCACCCATCGCCCACAAACATATAAATTGGTAATAAAATATAACTTGAGCTCATAACGAGATAACGAGATAAGGGCGTGGCGAACTTCACTCTCGCCCCTAGAGTCATGTCGAAGTGCATCAACGACACGGACATGGAACCCCATGACTAGTTATTATTTGGCTCGGGTGTCAAACTATCTTAGGTCAAATCAGAATGTCATAACTGACATAGATCATACTTTATCAAAGATTAAATCATGTTTTCAAAGTCAAAGTTTTCATATCATATAGTTCAAAATCAAATGTTTTATGATTCAAAAATCAAGTTCAGATAAGCAACAGCTCAAACAACAAAATAGGGTTCATAGCAAAGGCTTAGGAAATCCTAATATAAAAGCTAACGAAAAGAAAACGTTATAAGGAACCTTTCTTGAAAAGGTCGAATATCATACCTTATTCCAAAGCAAATGATCGGCGAAACACGGAAAGCAAAGGATTACTCCTTCTTCACGAACCTATACACATTAACGATCGTACATGTTATTTATGATTCCATAATCGTCGAAATGATCTTTTAATATTTGGTGTTCATACTTAATGTATTTAATGATCTTAATACTTTAGGGTTTTATAATTAAATGAGACTTAAGTGTTTTATAAACAATATCGTAGATTAAGGTTCATTATGTCATTTATTAAAGTTTAGGGTTAAATGTGAAAATAGTTTAAACGTCATAACTCACACATGAAATAACGAATTAACACACACTTAGTTTCAAACCCTAATCGACTCTCATTTATGTTCTAGGGTTTTCTCATTCTTTTAATATCATATTAATGTGCATTTACTTACATGTTACGTCGATGACTCGTTACTTAACCTAACACGTAATGAAAACAATCTTTCCTTTTATGTTTCACCTTGCACGTTTATGATTTTATGTGACATACAAGTTACTTATTACTCGGATTAATTACACGTTTACACATTTACAAGTTCACTTGACTTATAATAACGCACATATGAGACACGGTTCACAAACCATTAGGGTTTGGCATACCTTATTCGGTTCACATATCAAACTAGGGTTTATGTTTACATGACCTTTACTCGTTTAATACATGTTCAAAAACTCTTTATGTGGTTCGGTTCAATCTAGGGTTTCGGCTAATAGGTTATTACATAAGTCTTAACTCATCTACGTACTTTACATATTCAAGTTATTAAGTTTTACACCTTGGCGAATATATACATGGTTCGGTTTACATACATATGGTTCGGTCCCTATATACTCGACATATTCATGATCCGATTCAATAATACTTATTACGTAACATACTCTTTAATACTTATAAGGTTTAAATCATATGGTTTGTTCTTGTTTGGACTCACACGGCTCGACACAAAAGAAAAGCACAAACCTCGACTAAACAAAACATATTACAATATATTAACGTAAGGTACATCAAAGGAAGGCGAGAACATGTTATACCTTAACTTGGTTGAAGCAAAAACTCGACACCAAAGGGTGCTATGGTTCGGCGAATGGAGCAAAGAAAGAAAAGAGGCAAAAACTAAACTAGGGTTTCACTTTTGTGTTTATGAGTTATATTTATAGTAGTAGTAATTTTAGTTTAGGGCTTTAGGAGGGGCATGGGCTCGGCCTGGTCCAACCGAACACAACCAACGTCCATGTGGGCTTGCTCTCGACCACACGACACAAAACATATGGGCTCTTGAACTCCTTGATCCAAAAGAACAAAACAAACGAGCGGCCCAAGTTATATTAGCGAAGCGTTTAAATCTTCGTCGTACCAAAATCGATCACGTACACATTTTAGTTAGGTTTTAATTATTCGTAAGTTAAGTTTTAAATTTCGTTAAATGATATAAATGTATTTTACGTATTTTATAAATTTCGATTCCAAGGGTATTTTAGTCTTTAAACATGTTTTAGATTTTCGGGTTTTACAATTCTTCCCTCTAAAGAAAAATTTTCGTCCTCGAAAATTGAAATGAAACGAAACAAAACGAAATGAGAACATACCAAACTATTCAAAGAAATGAGGATAACTAGCTCGCATCGACTCCTCGGTTTCCCAGTAGCCTCACGTTCGGATGATTTTCCAAAGAATCTTAACGAGCGGAATGACTTTATTTCTCATGACTCTTTCTTGCCTTTCTAGAATAGCTTCGGTTCTTGAGATAAGGACATATCGGATTGAATTTGATCAAGCGGATAAGAAGCAACGTGTAACGGATGATAGTTGTATCCCTTAGGTGATACATGGAAAGCGTCATGAACATGCGATAAGCGGGCGGAAGTGCTAATCGATCTGAAACTTCTCCTATCGTTCGAATTTCAAAGGTCCGATGAATCGAGGACCGAGCTTGCCCTTGATTCCAAAGCGTTTCACACCTCTAAGCGGCGAAACTTTCAAAAATACACGATCTCCACCCGAAATTCTAAATCACGGCGATGTTTGTCGGCATAACTCTTCGGCGAGACCTAGCTTCCTTCAACTTTTCTCTAGCAACACTACTTTCTCATTAGTGATCTCAATCATTTCGGACCTTCAATTAAGCGCTCACCTACTTCATCCCAACAAGTAGGTGCTCTACATTCCTTCCATAAAGAAGTTCAAGCGGTGCCGCCTTAATGCTAGCATGCCAACTGTTGTTGTATGCAAACTCTACTAAACATAAATATTCATCCCAACTACGGTCCATTCTAAAGCACAAGCCCTTAGCATATCCTCTAAGGTCCGAATAGTCCTCTCGGTGACCATCATTTGAGGATGAAATGCCGTACTAAAATTAAGTCGAGTACCCCAAGCTTTTGCAAACCTTTCGAAGCGAAAAGTAAAACGCGGATCTCTGTCGGACACAATAGATGCCGGAGTACCATGAAGTCTAACGATCTCTTCTTGAAAAATCTCCGCCAATCTCCCAATACCATAATCCTTTCGATTGGTAAGAAATGAGCGATTTGGTTAGTCGATCAACAACTACCCAAATCGCATCATGCTTCTTCCGAGTAAGAGGTAGTCCATCACAAAATCCATAGATATCTTATCCCACTTCCATGTTGGAATATCCAATGGTCGTAACAATCCACTAGCCCTTTGATGTTCAATCTTAACTGTTGACAAACCATACACTTCGACACAAACGTCGCCACATCTTGCTTCATGCCATTCCACCAAAATCTTGCTTCAAATCCCTATACATCTTGGTAGAACCGGGATGGATAGTGAAAGGAGAACTATGAGCTTGATCATAACTTTCTCACGAAGTACACGATCATTGGGAACACAAAGCCTATCTTCATACCATACAATTCCGTCATTATCAACCTTAAACTCCGTTTGCTTACCTTCTTCAACATTTTGCGCCACGGCCCACTCACCATCATCTTTCGAGCTTCTTTAATTTGCGATATAAGGTTCGACTCCACCTTCATACTAGCCCGGTATCCATCAAAACCTCGTACACACAACTCAACATCCAAACTCTCTAAGTCACGAATAATCCTAGGCTCAATCTCAATACTTGCAAGAATGCGATTTCGGCTAAGTCGTCGGCAACTCGTTAGCCTTACGGATGGTCTTGAATGTTGGTGTCATAATCCTTAAGTTCTAACCATCTTCTTTGTCTCATATTAAGTTCCTTACGGTGAAAATATACTTGAGACTCTTATGATCGATGAATATATCACACGCCTCTCCATACAAGTAATGTCTCCGGATCTTCAACGCGAACACCACTGCGGCTAACTCAAGGTCATGAGTTGGGTAATTCTCCTCATAAGGTTTTAGGCGCCTCGAAGCATAAGCTATTACTTTTCCATGTTGCATCAAAACACGGCCTAATCCTTTCTTAGATGCATCATTTGTAAATTTGAAATCCTCGAAACCGGATGGAAGAGTCAAAATAGGAGCGGACACCAATCTCCGTTTCAACTCTTCAAAACTCTTCTCTCGTTCATCCGTCCATACAAACTTTTCACCTTTCCTCATCAGTTGGGTTAGGGGTAGAGCTAAGCGAGAGAAACCTTCAACAAAACGTCGGTAGTAACCAACAAGTCCTAGAAAACTCCTGACCTCAGTCACTGTCGTAGGTCTTGGCCATTTGGTGATAGCCTCAACTTTAGACGGATCCATGGTGATACCATCAGCTGATACAATATGACCAAGGAAAGCGACTTGTCTTAACCAAAACTCGCACTTCGAAAATTTGGCGTACAACTTCTTCTTCCTCAAAATCTCCAAAACTATCCGGAGATGTTCTTCATGCTCTTCTTGGACTTGGAGTAAACTAAAATGTCGTCGATGAAAGCGATAACGAACTTATCGAGGAACTCATGGAAAACACGATTCATCGGTCCATAAACACAGCGGCGCATTGGTCAAACCAAAAGGCATAACGAGGAATTCGTAATGACCATATCTGTGCGAAAGCGCGGTCTTAGGAACATCTTGCTCCTTCACACGTGGCGATGATAACCGGACCTCGGATCAATCTTGAAAAGAACTTAGCTCCTTGCGGTTGATCAAACAAATCATCAATACGCGGCGGAGGATAACGGTTACGAATGGTATCGATTGAGTTCACGGTGAGTCGATACATGAGCGCATGCTTCCATCCTTCTTCTTCACAAACAAGACAGGTGCACCCATGGAGAAACACTTGGGCGAATAAATCCATTTTCTATCATCTCTTGCATTTGTTCCTTCAACTCCTTGATTCTCTGGTGCCATACGATCACGGAGCCTTGAAATCGGTTCGGCACGGGGAATCAACTCAATGCTAAACTCAACTTCTCTGGTGGGGAAGACCGGGGAGTTCATCGGGAAAAAGCGTCGGTGAATTCGCAAACAACGAAAGATTTTCAATGTTAGGACTCTCCAAAGATGTGTCCTTAACGGATGCTAGAAAACCTTGGCATCCATGAGCAATCATGGTCCGTGCCTTCATAGCGAAATGAGTTTAACGATTTGAGAGGTTGAGAACCATGATAAGCAATTCGGGATGTTTCGTCTCCAAAGATCACCGTTCTAGCATAGCGGTCAATTGAAGCTCTATGATAAGCCAACCAATCCATGCCTAGAATGATATCAAAGTCGACCATATCGAGAGGATACAGTTTGCAAAGCGAATCGATCATCAAAGCGAAGAGGACATAACGTATTTATGATCAATGATCATGTGGTTTTCATAGGCGTAGAAATCGATAAGTGATTTGTTAATGGTTTGGGCTTCATGTTAAATTTCTTAGCAAATGTGACGGATATAATGGAGTGTGTGCACGGTATCAAATAAAGCGAAGACGAATAATCATCAATGAAAAGAGTGCCGTAATGGTACACGAAGTGCGCTCCTTTGATTCAGTAGTAGCATAAACACGTCCGGTAGTAGTCGGCGGCTTGATGTAGTTTCCGAGAATCGCGGGTTCTTCTTAGGGCAATCTTTGATCTTGTGAGTAGTGGAGCCACAAGCAAAACAACCACCGGTGGCCTTGAAACACTTGTCCGGATGAGCCTTTCCACAAGTAGTACAAATAGGTGGGGAGGCAAAACCTCGGTGTCCTTTCTTGACGGATGATCTGAAGCACGACCACGATTTGATCCTCGGTGGTGATCCTTGTTATGTATGCGGTTATTGTTACCTTGATTCGGCGATCATTTCCATTCTTACCGGCATTTCTATTATCTTGACTCCTCGTCTCGGGCGCCGAGTCAACATTCCTTCTGACCGACCCGTGATCATAACTCCTATCCACTTGACCCTCGAATCATAACTCCTACGAATTTCCCTTATAATCATTGCCTTGAGTCCTACCTTGAATCCGATCACCATCGCGATTACGCTTGTTGGAACCGAAACCTCATGAAAGATCTCAATGTTACGAGTTGCGTCATTGCGGGCCGACACATTCTCATACTCAATATTAAGCGGTCGGTCCAACACCCACTTCTTGGTCCCCACTTGAAGTGCTTAGCTTGCGCCTACCATCTCCGACAATCGCTCCCACAAAACTTACCGACCTCATAAACCTACTCATGTACTCATTGGAATTCTCATGATCAAGGCGGTAGATTGCACGATAATCCTCTCATACCTTTCTTTTCGGCATCGGGAATAACGGTTATAGAAGATAGTCCAAAACTCGGTCCAGTACAAGTAACAACAAAAGCATCTCCTCCTCTTGCTTGTTTGAGTGCCTTCCACCAATTTAAAGCATCACCTTCCAATTTGAATGCGACCAAACGAGTCTTAAACTCGTCTCCACAACCCAATGCTTCAAACGACTTCTCAATATGAGTGATCCGGTCCTCGGCCTCGGTGGGAGTAGCGGCGGTGCTAAGCGAAAGAGGCTTGAGCTTAAAACGCTCGAGCCAAGTGTGAATGCCGACGGGTTGATTTCCTCCACCACTACCGAAGCACCGGTCGATTCTGAATGTTGTTGATCACTGTTCCATCATCTCGGTGTAGTAAGACCGGGGAAAAGAGTGTTGAGAGCATTAGCAATCGCGACATCAATGTTAATAGCATCATCGTCTCCATCCGCGCTACCGGTAGTACGAGTTCGAACCATCGAGCGATATTCAAACGATTAGCAAAATGAACAAAGGTGAGATACGAAATGGAAGTAACGAAGGAATCCTAAAGTCTACCCAAATCCTCACGGTCAAATCCTAAGCTCTAAGGGTCTCAAAACCTAGGCTCCATATGTCACGAGTCCCGACTACAAGTCGTAAACACAGGCTCGATGCCATAAATTATAACGCCCGACCCAGACAAGGGTAAAGGAATCACAAGTAATGGTGTCATATCAAAGCAAACATAAATATCCAAAAGAAATCTTAACATAAATATTGAAATAATCCAAGTCAAAATGACTTCAATACATAGGTCCCAGTGGAAAATAAACTCCAAATGAAATATCTAAAATATAAAGTCTTAAATGGCATCATAAGATCAAAGCTAAATATCTCTAAGGTAAGTCCACTCATCACTCATCCCAAAGCAATACCCGGCTCAATGCTTAGATACCGCCGCGGAAGAAAAGAAATGCGGTGAGCTTCAAAAGCCAGTGAGCAGATATACAAGCAAAGCGAATACGAAGCAAACGAATACGAAATAAAGTGAAAGAAAGATAGCAAAATCATAATCATTTCAAAAGATAAATCGAAATAATAGAATAAGTTTTATAGCTAACTACCTCGAGCCCGACACATATGCCATATCATAATCATATTCATATTCATATTCATAATCACACAAGGCAACATTTGTAGGGAGACCTACGAGTTATGAAGGGCGTGCATGCACGCAACATCAATCATCGGATAACATATAGCATATAACATATAATATATAACATATAACGATCTAGGATGCACCCATCGCCCACAAACATATAAATTGGTAATAAAATATAAATTGAGCTCATAACGGATAACGAGATAAGGGACGTGGCGAACTTCACTCTACTGCCCTAGAGTCATGTCAGAAGTGCATCACTGACACGGACATGGAACCCCCATGACTAGTTATTATTTGGCTCGGGTGTCAAACTATCTTAGGTCAAATCAGAATGTCATAACTGACATAGATCATACTTTATCAAAGATTAAATCATGTTTTCAAAGTCAAAGTTTTCATATCATATAGTTCAAAATCAAATGTTTTATGATTCAAAAATCAAGTTCAGATAAGCAACAGCTCAAATAACAAAATAGGGTTCATAGCAAAGGCTTAGGAAATCCTAATATAAAAGCTAACGAAAAGAAAACGTTATAAGGAACCTTCTTGAAAAGGTCGAATATCATACCTTATTCCAAAGCAAATGATCGGCGAAAACACGGAAAGCAAAGGATTACTCCTTCTTCACGAACCTATACACATTAACGATCGTACATGTTATTTATGATTCCATAATCGTCGAAATGATCTTTTAATATTTGGTGTTCATACTTAATGTATTTAATGATCTTAATACTTTAGGGTTTTATAATTAAATGAGACTTAAGTGTTTTATAAACAATATCGTAGATTAAGGTTCATTATGTCATTTATTAAAGTTTAGGGTTAAATGTGAAAATAGTTTAAACGTCATAACTCACACATGAAATAACGAATTAACACACACTTAGTTTCAAACCCTAATCGACTCTCATTTATGTTCTAGGGTTTTCTCATTCTTTTAATATCATATTAATGTGCATTTACTTACATGTTACGTCAATGACTCGTTACTTAACCTAACACGTAATGAAAACAATCTTTCCTTTTATGTTTCACCTTGCACGTTTATGATTTTATGTGACATACAAGTTACTTATTACTCGGATTAATTACACGTTTACACATTTACAAGTTCACTTGACTTATAATAACGCACGCATATGAGACACGGTTCACAAACCATTAGGGTTTGGCATACCTTATTCGGTTCACATATCAAACTAGGGTTTATGTTTACATGACCTTTACTCGTTTAATACATGTTCAAAAACTCTTTATGTGGTTCGGTTCAATCTAGGGTTTCGGCTAATAGGTTATTACATGAAGTCTTAACTCATCTACGTACTTTACATATTCAAGTTATTAAGTTTTACACCTTGGCGAATATATACATGGTTCGGTTTTAATACATATGGTTCGGTTCCTATATAACTCGACATATTCATGATCCGATTCAATAATACTTATTACGTAACATACTCTTTAATACTTATAAGGTTTAAATCATATGGTTTGTTCTTGTTTGGACTCACACGGCTCGACACAAAAAAAAAAAACCTCGACTAAACAAAACATATTACAATATATTAACGTAAGGTACATCAAAGGAAGGCGAGAACATGTTATACCTTAACTTGGTTGAAGCAAAACTCGACACCAAAGGGTGCTATGGTTCGGCGAATGGAGCAAAGAAAGAAAAGAGGCAAAAACTAAACTAGGGTTTCACTTTTGTGTTTATGAGTTATATTTATAGTAGTAGTAATTTCGGTTTAGGGCTTTAGGAGGGGTTTGGGGCTCGGCTAGGTCCAACCGAACACAACCAAACGCACGCCCATATGGGCTTGCCCTTGATCCATCGAACAAAACAAAGCGGCCCAAGTTATTTAACTCTCGGCGAGGCGTTAAATCTTCGTCCCATCCAAACAATCGATCACGCCCAACATATTAGCGAAGGTTTAAATCTTTCGTCGTACCAAAATCGATCACGTACACATTTTTAGTCTAGTTTTAGATTTAATTACTCGATAAGTTACAGTTTTAAATTTCGTTAAATGATATAAATGTATTTTACGTATTTTATAAATTTCGATTCACAAGGGTATTTTAGTCTTTATATCGGGTTTTAGATTTTCGGGTTTTACAATTGTTCGGGTTTCGATAGAAGTTTGACTGTTTGAGTTTGGCAAGTATAGTATCTCGTATTGGATTTGGTATTGATATTGGTATTTGTACTCGATTTGGTTTCGCCTATAATAGACTTTTGCATCTGTTTATGTCTTATTATGTTCTGGTTCTGCTCTATATTGGGTTATGCATCGATTATGATTTCTCTTAGTTTGTTACTGGTGTTGGTGTTGTTATAGAAATAACTAATCTGACTATGTCTTGAGTAGTTATGTGTAGCATCTCGACATCAACAACATATTTTGGTTCCGCCCGGTTTTGCTCGCCTAGTTCCGCATCCGGTTACGTCTGGTTTTGCATCTGTCTGATTTCACTTGTTTGTGTCTCGTTCTTCATCTGATTCAGCCTGGTTCCGCATCTGATTCTGCTCTGTATTGGGTTATGCATCGGTTATGATTTCTCTTAGCTTGTTAATGGTGTTGGTGTTGTTATAGTCTTAACTAATCTGACTATGTCTTGAGTAGTTATGTGTAGCATCTCGGCATCAACAACATGTTTTGGTTCCGCCCGGTTTTGCTCGCTTAGTTCCGCATCCGGTTACGTCTGGTTTTGCATCTGTCTAATTTCACTTGTTTATGTCTGGTTCTTCATTTGATTCAACCTGGTTCCGCATCTGATTTTCTGTATGGTTTTGTCTTCCTGAATTTTCTTTGGCTACACATGTCTGCATCTGCCAATCTGAATCTGCATCTGTCTAAATTTGCTTTGTCTGCATGTTCTACTCTCGTTCATCTTCGTAATTATGTTTCTCAAATTTTGATTTTGCAATGACTTTGGTCCGTCTATTTTAGACTTGAATGTTGTCACCTTGTTACAGTATGGATTGCATCGGATTAAGACTCCGTCTAGCACTGAGTTTGAGCTTTGGGACACTCCATAGCTGCGTGTTTAGTTTTCAGTTTTAGTTTATTTTGTGTATGAAAAACTCCCAATGTTCACCGCTACGACATTTTGAGTTTGAGGGGGATGTTAGCCAATGTTTTGAAAGACTCAAGGTGCACTAAAGCACAAAGGGCTTATGGAGCCCTGAGGCAAGGTGCAGATCAAGGCACGGGCTTCAAGAATATGAGCCGCAGTGAATTGAATAAAATTTTAAAAGTTTTGTCTGACAATTTATTTATTAATGATGACTTAAATAACACTAAAATACTTAAACTATTGAAATAAATCTCGGATTCAAACACAAAATTACAACCAATGTATCAAGATGATGGCATGATGATATTTCATTATCTCATGCTCAAAATTGAATGAGAGGTCTGTATGTATAGACACTTGAATTATATGATGAAACTCTAAAATTGTTTGATTTAGTTAGTTTCTAGGTTAGGTTTCACTAATTGTTAAATTTAGTTAGTCTCTGAGGTCGATAATTGTTAAATTTAGTATTAAAAAAATAAATAAATAAAAATAAAAATAAAAAAAGACCCTCAAAGCTCGTCACTTGTGAGACTTATGTGAGACTTATGCATGTTATTTTAAAATTGTCAGACAAAACTCCAGACATGCATAAGTCTCATAAAGCTCTAAAGCCCAAGGCGATACGCCTTTTGTGAGACTTATGCATGTCTGGAACCTTGATCCAAAATACCTGGAGCTTGAGCCTTGAGACGAGGCGCGTGTCAGGCGCGCTTTTTAAAACTATGATGTTAGCTGATAAGGCCTATTGGCCCGGCCCGTTGGTTTAGGTCCGTTTATATAGGGTTAGGTCTTTGTCTTTTCTATTTAATATTTTGTATTGTAACTAGTTAGTTAAAACTGATTAGTATATTATCTGTTTTCACTCTGATTTCTACAGAAAGTAAATCCATCTCAATAGTGTTTACAAGTGAGAAAACATTCAAAAGTAGATTTAATGAATATAGAATTCTTGTTAAACATTTATTCCAACTCTCAATCCTCTTTCCGAGATTCATCGATATTGAATCCATTGAACGCACTTCTAACACTGTTCCACTTTTGGAAGACCTTGGGTTATATCACGGATCTGGATTTTCATATATAAATGTAACTAATGTATCTCCTTCGTAAAGGATTTCCCATAATGTCCATGAGCAGTTGCTCTGGAGTAGCCAAATAAGACTTAGCCGATCGTATTACCACGAGTCTATTATTCCATTTTCAAGTTCTATAATAGATATATGCAGACTCAATTCCTGATCAGCGGACTTCAAACGATGTCGTGATGTGATATTCAGAGCCCTATGAATGTTTTGGATACATAAATTTGAAATGGTATCACCTTCAACTTAAAAAATACTGAGAAGATAAACTCTCTAGGACTCTAAGGGATGATGTACAAGTGTTGTCTTTTACGTGGATCTATAGCTAAAATGCAAACCCAACACCATGTTAAACTCATGTTTATCTTACTAGAGAAAGTTTGTTTGTTGTGTTCTTCCCCTATGCCAGTCCACAATTTTTCTAAAACTTTTTATCGTCAATCATGGCACAATGTACGTTTTAGTAAAAAGGTGAAAATATATTGCCACACAACCATATAAGTGTATTTAGAAAGCTTCTAGCAACATGTAAAGTGTAATGACATGCCATATACATCCTACATGAAGCTCAAATAAAACAGCATTACAAAGATACCCAATACTCATCCAACATAAAAATCTTGAATACAAAGTGTAATGGCAAGGAAAAAATTAACCATGAAAAAAGTCGTGACAATGGTTTTTTATTACATAACTCATCCATGCAAGCATCCCAGAAAATTTTTCTATCGTTTTCTCCCATTTTCCTCACCCCCAACATTAATATGTCCATTTGACGTGCCCCGAATAGTCTAAATAAAAAAAATGAACAATGTCTCTGTAACCATAATTAGTATAGATCTACTTTGGCTCAGATATCATATTGGATACAAACCAAAATTACGATATATTGAAAGCCCGAATCATCATTGCCAAGAAAACATTATCCAAATTAGATAAAAGCAATATAATCTTTAGTACAAGTTTACAAACTAAGGTTTCATTAACACCCCATAACTAACATGTACAGCTTTCCATCATTTGAAGCAAGCCTTCACAATTCTTTATTTCATCTATTCAAATTACCTCTAGAGTTTCCATTCGTCAAAACTTGTACTGCACCAGACACTCCATTTGACGTTCTTATATAGCCTGAATACAAAAAAGAACAATTCATTAATAATAGCTCTAAGAAAATTCACGGACCGATTCAAATACCATAAATATTTTGTATAATTCATCTAACTGGGCATTCAAACCTCTTCCTCTTCCGCTAACAGTTTCTGCAGTAGATCCTTCTTGCTTGGTATTTTCCAAACACATGACATCAACAGCAATGCACAGTAGGCAACATCCTTTATTCTAGTCATCTATGCTTCCGTCACTATAAAACCCAAGCGAGGCATCAATTGTAACTAATGATGTGTATCTTCTTCTGTGAGTGGGGGCTAGATGATTGGTAGCTCTGCAAGTAAAACCGAAACAATGAGACCAAAAATCATAGAAACTTGCAAAAATTGTACTTTATGCCAACATTAAAATGCACTTTTCATATTTGTAATTGGCTTTTTGGCGAAAGTAGGTTGCTACAAAGCGCATATAGTTTAAGTGTTAGCTTAGAATTGTGCTCGTAACAAAAACACAACTGCGTTTTATGCAACCCAGTATGTGATAGTCCAAAATTAAGACGTACCAGCCGACAGAATCATCATAGCCAAGAAACCGGCCATCCAAATTAGATACGCAAAAAATAGCATTAAGCTTATGGTCTAAAGTATTTGTGATAGCATTAAGATAAGAGTATCAATAAGATAACACCAAACATTACTGCCAAAGATGTGCAGTAAGAATAGTCATTTTTTAAACATCAACCTTAGCGGCCGTTCACTAGAAAGCAATGTACTAATTAAGATTATTAACATCATGTCTGATTTAAGCTTTTAAAGACCATCACACAAAAATATCCCTCATTCATATCCATTCTCCACACACTTCAAGCAGCAAAAAGTCTACCAACAAAAACTATAAAATGGGCCAAAACTACTAACATATAAATAATGACATTAAGTAATACTAACATACAAATGATTAAATACCGTTACTGATGACATCAAATAAGAACTAAATATATGCATCATTTATCCCATTTATATTGCCTCTTTTATGTTATTTACATGATAATTGGTACTTAATTTCTTACTTTTGTTAATTCCAGTAAATAACGAAGCAAATGATGAAATTTTAGGAAATGGACGTGATTTGGAGCTAAAACGAAGAAATCAAGAAAAGTCCACTAATTAGAGACTCAATATGCCGTATCCACCTTTGGCAATATGGCATATCCAATCAAGGCTTCATCAAATTTACAAAGTCATAAAGTACAACAATACAACGATCTATATTGGCTAATACGCTGTATCCACAGGCGGTTCGTACAGATTATAAAATATTTTAATCATGAGGCCTATGGTATTTATGCCTGATACGCCATATTGGAGGAGCCCAATACGCCATATCGACTGATTATCAGAGACTATATATAGAAAACCCTTATTACGAATTCTACACAACTTTATACCCCAAGACTCGGTTCCCAGAAGATTTTAGACGGCAAGAAGGTTCTGCAAACTTGATCATTGATAAGGAGAACTCTTTGTAACCTATTTTCATCACTTAATCATTCGATTAGCATATTGTATTTACTATGTTTCATACAATTTACATTGTGATTATGTTTGTTTGCTTTGCTACTGAGATTATAGGCTAACACCCTTAGGTGTTAGCCAAGTTTATGACAATTATATATTTTTTATATGTTTTACATCGATTACTAGCTTACCTCATTGGTTATTAATTATGTTTATCGTCTATGCTCGTTTATTTATTTGTTCTTGGTTGTCTTGTAACAAGATCTTTAGAATATGACCTAAATTTCTGTAACTTAACTAACGAAATTAGTGGTTGTCTGAATTATATACCTTAGATCTGAATCATGATAATTAAATGTAGAAAGCCAACTGCATTGGCACTAGCTTAGGAGCACAAGTCGGGAAGATTCCCTAAGCAGGTTCTTTTATTGTGACTAGTACATGTAATACTACTAGGTAGATAATTACAAGAATGAGTCAAATAAGTTAGTAAAACTCGTAGAAGTTTAGGTTGTATTTATGTCACCTAGATAGATTATAAATAATAGTTGAGGACGTTATGCGGGCATCGTTAATGGTGATAGCGTTAACCCTCGTCAGAGCCTCGAATTAAGGGAGAAGATCCAACTTGTTTACATTAGCAAATCACCAACGAGAGATGGTACCAAATTATTAATCATGGAACTAGTAAGTCATATCACTAATACTTAATTGGAATGAGCTTGGCTAGCACGCTCTTCCTTTTTTGATTTAGTGCCTTTTTCCTTCTATAGTTTGTCTTGCGTTATTTAGTTTATTTAATTGTTTTCTTAGATAATTAGTAACCAAACTCGTATATTAGAATACCTTTAGGATTAGTATATTACATGAAGAACGACTCGTACTTACCCCACTAGCTACATTGATCCGGTACACTGCCCGTTAGGTTAGGCTATAGGTTAGTTTGGCAAAATATAAATAGTAAAACTTAGTTTAAAAGTTATAGATCTATAAATACACATCAATTACCCTCTGTAAAGTGCACTAAAGTAAAAACAATAGACATAGCAACTTACAGCGGCTCTGGAATCCCATCCGGTTTGAAAATGAGCAACGCTGATACATGCTAGTATATGGATGTGGCTATCCATTTCCCACTCCATATTTGGCTGTTAAACGGATCGCCAAACAACCAAACCAATCAATACAAGACCTTTAACTTAATGAATTTTTTTTGTGATAGAAAATGGTAGACCTCCTCCACCTCAAGGGTTTAATGAAAATGAATCTAACTTTTCAGACACCGTTGAGATAAATGATGATGATACAGATGTCAACGATGACAACCACATGCAGGGAGTGTAATTCACTGAAAATATATTCATCAAAAAGAAAGTGTGTTCAAGCTAAAAGAGGTAACATAATTGATCCTAATGCCTAATGTGTTTCAGTTTAGAGCTGAAAAATGACGGAATCCAATTTTTTACATCTCTTCGAATTCAATCTATCAAAAAGGCAAAATCAATGGTAAAATAGGCACACCCAAACAAAGATGGGAAACAGAAGAGGATAAGGCGAACGAACATGCATCAAATTTCAGGAGATGTTTTTTAATTTGTTTTTTTGTTATTTTTTTATTATTATCTTTTTTTTGCAAATTCTTTCACCAAACCCCCTACCGTTTCCCATTTTCCTTTTGGCAGGTTCATTTTACCATTGATTTCAATTTTTCATCTTTCGAATCTTGACTGCTATCAAATAATCAACACCCTCTTTTTCTTCTCAAAACTAAAAACACATGTGGCATCATTATCCATCCCATCACCTCTTTTAATCAAATCTGAAACCCGTTTTCTTCTAGAAGAAAGTATGTTCATCTACAATAAACGACAATCGTCGTGGTCGTCATCGCCATCACCATAATCATCATCATTTAATTCAATAATATCCAAAAATTTATTATCCACATCCTAAAACTCTAGAGTTTGAGGAATCCCAATGCTTTCTGCGAAAAATAAAAATTAACAAACATGTAATTTGAACCTTCATTATTAACCTTCTCCATGTATGAATAAAACCTCAAACCGTTAAAATGTTAATAAAATTTATGCATGAATTACTATACCTTGATATTTTATGTATTCACCGCTCCCTTGGTAGTTTTCATAATCACCACAATCATCGAGTCGCACTTGTTTGTTATCATATCTTCTTACAAGCATATTTTCATAGGCTGCCAAAACAGAAAAATGGAAGAACCCTAAACCAACAAAACTCAAAGCAATCATGACATGGAAACTAAAACAAAACACAGAAGCACAATGAAGAAAAAAAAGTAAAAACTCGGTTAAAAGTTTGAGGATCACACATAAATAAAGAATGTCTGCCACTGTAATAAACGAAAATCCCTTGCGCGTAACAATAAATAATATTTTCAACCCCTTTAAAAGAGCATTCCATTTTTTGAACTAAAACAGGACACATATGAACCCATTTTTAATTTCCTCAATCTACATTCATTAGAAAACAAAACATAGCCTCATACATGATCTAACATCACAAATATTTCAAAGACCATAATCAATTTGGCAATCTTCAAAGAAGAAACACTTTCTTATCCTCTTTTATCCACAAAATTCACAAAACCCTTATTTCAACTCTTAAATATGAAATACTGAAAACTAATCGGCACACTAAACTGCATTCTATAATAGCTATCAAAACCATTACAATCAAACTAGGAACTCCAACATGAATTAAACCTGATTCTCTTTTTAACCCCAAAAACCACACAAACAAAAAACCGCATACTTTTTTCTACCTCATAACTATTAAGTAACAAAAACACATTAACACAAACAATTCAAGTGAGCATAAACACATAACCAACAACAAAAAAACATATCTTAGGATCACCAACAACAAAATTAACCCCACACAATTCAGCATAAGCATTCTTCTTACACAAAACCTCACAACCATCATCAAGAACCTAAAAATGCTCAAATTATAACATATGAGTGGATAAAATTCGACATGCAAATCTGGCATGAACTACTACAATTAAGGTAGCAACTCTGGCATTAATTAAACAACCTTACCCTATTTTTAACTAAAAACATCATACAACCAAAAAATGACACACTTTTCTTTACCTCAAAACTGTAAACTAACAAATAACTCAAATCACTATAAACTCATAACCATCAATAAGAAAGCTTTACACAAAACCTCATCATCATTATTAAGAACCTGAAAAATGAGTGGATAAAATTCAACATGCAAAACTGACATAAAATAAATTTCATACAAGAAAAACTATTTTTATCCTCTTTTATCCCTATAATTAACAAACCCTTACAAATCTATTCTTTTAACATCAAAACTGAAATAACAAAAACTCGTTAACACATTAAACTCTAATCTAATTAAAAAATGAATCCCAATTCTTTGATAATTATCAAAACCACTAACATCAAAGTACCAACTTTAGCATAAATTACACATCTTTATTTACTTTTTTAACCACAAACACCATACAAACAAAAATGATACTTTTTTTCCCTTAGAACTATAAACTAACAAATATCTCAAATTACTAAAAACCTAGAACCAACAAAAAAAAAAAGAAAACATACCTTAAGATCACCATCGACTTCACCATCTCAAAAACCTAAAAAAACACATATTGTCACTGATAGGAAGATTAAAATCAACATGAAAATTTGGCATAAAATAAATTTCGGACCTAATTTTCTTACCAGCACACATTGTGTGTGCGAAAGTTTTTGTATAAAAAACCAGGAGTAAAATGCAAAAACCGTCCTTGTGGTTTGCTCAAATTGCATTTTTTGTCCCTGTTTTATCGAAAGTGAAGGCGGCCTCCCTATGGGGAAAAGTTAAATTCATTTTCGTCCCTGGTCAAAGTTTAATGACTAAAATACCCTTATCTTTTTCTTTTTCCAATTAAATATTCAATATAATTATATCTATTTAAAATGAAACTTTGAAAACCCAAACTCATGTTTCTAAACCTAGTTTCACACAATACACATTTTGACTTTCTTTTGATTCTTAAAAAAAAATACACACACCAACTAGCAGATCTGCACATTTGCAATTCTCATAAACCTTTTTTTTTCCCTTTCCCCTCCCTTTTCGTCCCTTCATCATCTCATATTATAGCTTCCACCTACCATTACCCTCATGACTATAGTCGAACAAATACAAGATTCGGTGAGCCCCGGCGGCGACGCAAGTGAACGTGAAGCGACGACACCAGTCAGATCTATAATGGTACTGATCATTGATGTAGTGATATGTGTGTGTTTATCAAGGTGTATGTGTATTCGTGTGTGGTGGGAAAGAAGAAAGGTGGAGTGAAATAGAATGGGTTAAAAAATCTGAGTTTTCATTTATATGTATGAAAGATTAAATGCAGTGTGAAAAATTTAAGAGTTTGTTGATTGAAGCTTAAGTTGTAAAAGAAAGATGGATGATGCTCTAGTTTTCTTTGTCAATATTTATGTTTTAATTTTGTTGACTTATGATTTTATTTTAGAAGTATGATTATGGTTTTGATGATTTCAGTGCTTGTTTGAAAGTTAAATGTGCTCGTTAATGGTGTATTTATATAATTCGAGAAAAAGGAAAAAACAATGTTTTGAAGAATCTACGTTAAGGATGAAGATGGATGAATCTCTGTTAAAAAAATAACTAAAGTTTTAAAATCAAAATGAATAAGATAAGGGTATTTTTAGTCATTGAACTTTGGCCAGGGACGAAAATTAACTCAACTTTTCCTCACAGGGAGGCCGCCTACACTTTCGATAGATCAGGGACGAAACATGCAATCTTTGCAAACCGCAAGGACGGTTTTTGCATTTTACTCAAAAACCAATCAAATGAAAAATCACTTTGGAAATTAATTGTGATGCATTTAAATGAATAGTGATGCATATAATTTGATTTGATGTATCTCAAATATTTGATTATAGTTATTTCTCTTCTTTTTCATTTATTTTTTTTGTTCACTCGATACCTACCCATGTTTTAGTTTGATTCAACTCTTTTAATATTTGATTGTTAGTGTTTACTAAATTTAAATACCGTTATACACTTAGGGGGTGGCAATGGTCTAACTCATACCTCACCACCCACCAATAATATCATTCCACCTAATCTCATACCTCACTCATACCTCATCATAGTTTTTTAGTGGCAATGGTCATTCCATACCTCACTCATTTTTTTTTTATTATTTTTTTATAAATTCATAATTATATTAAACAATTAAATAAAAATATAATATTTCGTTAATAGAAAATTACACAAATGATATTGACCTTGAGGCATCCAAGTAGCACGAACGGAATCTCGTCTCTTTCTGCTACTAAAAGCTGTATTAATGTCGATATAGGAGACCCTGTAACTATAGAATCTTGCATGGCTCGTGTGGCTGTTAATTCCATCTCCAAGTTTGAAATTGTTTTGTCTAAATATTCTGCATCCAATTATATAATTAAAATGGATACTTTTGCAGAACATATACTATTAAGACACATAATAAAGAAGAAGAAGAAGATGTCCAACGTCCCTTTCTCCTCTCTTCGCATACCGCTACGGCAAACATTCCCGCTAGCCATGCCGAATTCTCCATACCGCACGGGTGGCAACGGTGTTGCCGTGCGGTATGGATGCAAACCGAAGTGATGCCGCAAGCATTGCCACCCCCCTTATACTTTACATCATTTGATTACGTGAATCAATCTTAGTTACATGGTTATTTACTAAGAATCGGATAAACTTATTATAATTATAATATGATATGATAACAAAAGAAAGGAAAAAGGAGTAACCTGATCTTTTTTTTAGTAAACAAAAGAAACAAAACGTTTAGAGTAGTTAAAGGCTTAATTAGACATGTTTATGGTTGAAATTGTATATTTTTCTAAATCATAACTTACGATTAAAACAAGATAGAACATGTTTTTAGATTGAGATTTGAACACTTTACCTCCAATTTTGAGGCATCTTACCATTAAAATAAACAACTTATTGCATATTTATACTTCAATAATTTATATGCACGTGTTTTTATAATAGGTTAGGTTCATGCTAGCAAACATAGTTGTAAACATTGTTAATGTTAACATTAATGTTAATGTCAATGTTCCACCAATTGGAAAACATCAACCCAAGTATCATTTTGAAACTTTAAACTTTACTGGAAGGTGCTCTTTTGTTTAAAGTTCGTCATCACAAGGTCACAACCCGAACATCTAATTGTGTGAAGGTCAAATCAAGGTTTATCCTTGTGGGGACTATAGTTGTGTTTCGATTGTCTTAAATTCTCCTCTCCAAGACAATACGTTGATTTTATTGGGAACCAGATTGTTCCATATTGCATTTGCGTTTGAAACTTGAGAATAGTTGTTGATGATGTTTCTCGATCATTCCTTTCATTGAGAAACCTCGTGAGGCATCTAAGGTGTATTCCCATTTGTCTTGGAATTGGAGGGGTTAAGATCGGAGAGTAGACTTTGTGATTGCATGAGCTAATTGATATCGGTAATGGACCGATATGTCTGCTAGTGATATCTGAGCGCATCCCAATTTTTATCCATGTTCCTTCTGATACGAACCGGATCGATATAGAGATAAAAGAACAATAAAGATAGAATAATCGACGTTCGAGAAGTCGAATAAGCTCTCCCAATTGACAAGAAATCAATAAACCAATAATAATATTCAACATAATAGTTTTACAGCCCTAATGATCTTTAAATACAAGTAAATCCTAGACTTGCCATAATACTATATCTTGTTTAGCAAGATAATACGATAAAGGGAAAGTAAATAAACTAATTAATTAATTAATATTAATTATAAACTATTGTACAAGTGATTTATGCATTAGGTATATATTTAAACTTGTGTTGTTGATCTAAATAGCATAACTCAAATAAAAATTTGAACACCGGGCATCCTCAGTGTATGTAGTTTTCTAAGTTTAATACATTTACATTTAAGCATTGCACTTTTATTCATAAAATTTATACAATCCATAAACTTTAGAAGCTTAAATTAAACCGGACCTAATTGTATTATTTTAAAAAGACATCTAATATTTTATTAATAAAAGTGATAAAAAGGACATCTAGTTTTTACTAGTTTAAAAGTACAGTTAATAGTTAATACTTTATTAATAAAAATGAGAAAAAGGACGTATATTGCTTGTTTGTTCAGAGACATACTAGCTTTATACATGTGGTGACATGGAACAACTTATAATGCACTGATCGTTGCCATATAGTTATTTTCTGACATTGCATGTATGCCAACTAAACTTATTGTAGATGGCTTAACTTTTATTTTATTTTAACTGATAGCAACAGATCATGTAGTCCAGTCATACTAAAGAATAAGTTATTTATCCATGTTAAAAGATATCTTTCTCTGTCCCAAATTGTATATATTTACTTTCATTTGTTTTTTTTACTTTTTTTTTATAAAAGGTTGAAAGACCCTGGAAATATATTACTCCAAAAAATGTTTATATGGGTGAATCTCATATATCAGCCCGTTACATAGGCGAAAAAGCTTACATAACAAGATACTTCATATTCTCTAAACAAGTAAATAAACCATTATTCAAAAGATAACATTAGATTCCTACGAAAACAAGATCACTTTCTACCAATGCCTTGGAGCTTAGTACCATACATGTTATAAAAAGCATCCAAATTCCCTAGAAGATCGTAGACCTGATCCGAATAGTCATCAAAATCATCTTTCACGATCATGACCATCACCAAATAGGTTCATTGACTCATCAAAAGTGTTCACAACCTCATCTTCATCACTGTCAGAATCAACAATCTCTCCCACCCTAAAGAATGGGTTAACCCTCTTAGTAGAAGAAGTAGACGGAGAAAAAATAGAACTAGACTTACTAACCGCAGCATGCACCTTCTCTTTCACAACACTCACAAGCGGTTCTTGTGATACATTACCAGTATTTTGAGACCCGTCCACCTTAGCTTCCTTTTTGTTACCCGGATAATCACTCTTTTTAATAGGATGACCATCATCATCCACAAGAGTAGCTTTCCCATCAATAATTAGCTTTTCAAGCTCCCTAATTTTCTCAACAATAGGAGTAGGATGAACCTCCTTAGCTTCCATTGTACTACCACAATCCAACTCAGCCACATCTTTAGCCAGGACATCAGAAGGCATGCCACATTCACCAGTATCTATCATATTAAGGACTTCAAACGTATTTGATATAGCAACCTTCGTCCCACTCGTACCCACATCAGCGACCTTCTTGTTTGTAGTATCCACCTTCGTGGGTTCAAGAGGATGCGCTTTAGGTTGATAGCTAAACTTAGGACCCACAAAAGGTTTAGTAAGATTGTTTGATGGGCTTATGAGTTTAAAAAAATGAATTAAATAAGCGTTTTTTTTTCATTGTGAGCTTATCAAGTTAAGTTTATTAACTTAACTAAGTTATAAGTTCAAGTTGATAATCTCAGACACCTCTTAAGAAAAAGAAAATGATTGGGAGACCTAAAATATGTGACTAATTGTGTGCCTAATAGATGTGGCAATAAATTGTTGGTTTGTGAAAAAGTGAGTCCCCTTGTTTTCCCTAATAAAATGCTGACACGTATATTTAGGCATATTATTAAAAATACGAGTTGGACATACCAATCAATGCTCTTAAGAAAAATGAAATTAATAAAGTGTGCACGAATAAATTGTTATTGAGCTTTGATAATCCATTTGATTTACTCCCTCTGTCCCAAAATATAAGTTCATTTTTTACTTTTCAAAGTCTTTTCTTTCCCGTTTTGACCTTAATTATTTTGTTCGTATTATATAACACTTGATGAAAAATATATCAGTAAAATACATTTAAAAAACAAGTCCATTTATATATTTTGCATCAAATATTATATAACATTAAAAAATAATAATTAAGGTCAAAGTTGATATAAAAAAACTTTGAAAAAGTCAAAATGAACTTATAATTTGGGACGGATGGAGTACTAAATTATAGAACCTGACATTTATTTTCGAAAAAATAAAATAAAAGGTGAACACGTAACTTATTCTTACTTCACTAATATTTGTAATTTCCCTTCCCATCTCTTAGCTATGGAATCAGAATTAGTTATCACTTTTGTGTAATAAAGAACGTTATATTATCTTGTTCAAAACCTCAAATGATTATCCACTTATCTAAACTGATGCGAGTTATTGTCATTTCTTTATTTTTAGTTTTTCATGATTAAGCAAAAATGTTGACTTTTATTCATTTTCTAATCCTATATGCGTGACTCATCCTTGAACTAGCTTCTAGAAGGTTGATGCATAACTACAAAATTTGTGACAATTGCTTACTAAAACTTTTGCCTACTAAAACTTATAAAAGTAAGTAAACCCAAAAAATAAAATCTTTTATATAATAAAACAAAACTCCTAGTGAGAATTTTTCATTTCAAAAAAATCAAACCATACCTTATTTGGTAAAAATTGGATTAATGTTATTTTTTTAAAAAATATTTAAAGAAGAAAAAAGGCTAAATTCTTACTTAATTTGTCAAAGTTTATAGAAAATCGTTTTTTGAGATAATTGGGTTACAAAAATATATGTGTCAAAACTAGAAAAACCGAAACTTAAAAAAAACGGGGGTGATCTACAAAACTTAAGGGTCAAAACAAAAAATTAGAAAAAAACAAAACCGTATCCACCGATCAGTTCCAATCCAATTTTTATTAAACTAAAAAACGTAGAAACTCTTCTCTCAAAGTCCTAAATCAAACTTAACTCAAATTTAACGATTTTGATACTAAACCATAACACTTAGTTCTTTAGATACTAGGTGTATCACAATCATCAGTGCGTGGTTTTCGTATATGCGCCAAAACTCTAGCTATGAAGAAACTTCAAGTTTCAGATTCAATTCAACCCTGCCGGAAGAACGACAGACTGAGTTGGTGTATCTGCAGTTACATAGCCGGAGAATAGGGAAGAAGCCATTGAATTATTCAGGAGTCAAAACCCTAGCCCTAAGGGTGGTTGTTCTTTAGGTGGCGGAGAATGTAATACGAATGTTCTATTGGTGAATATATTAGTGGGTTTGATGCAGTAGAATAAAGGTATAACCTTTCTTTGACAACCATTGCTATTTCGTTTATGATTTTGAGTGATTTTTGTTTGGAGTGATTTGCTGGTGTTTGGTTATGGGGTTGAATTTTTGGACGTACTTATCCAGCTTTTGAGTGTTTAAAATGTTTGAGAAACATGGTGTTGAAAAGGATGAATTAAGATTTTGGTGTCAATATTGGTCGGTTTTCAGTTTTTGCTAATAATATGATCTTCACTGGTGTTTGGGATTGCTTATTAGTTATGCTTCAGCTTATTGCATTTTGATATAGTGGATGAGTAGTCTTAGGCATGTTTACGACCCGTTCCGTGCAATTGCTAAGAGGTTGAACCTGTTTTGGGCGTCTTCTGTTGTTTGCCAAGCTAATGCTAATGTGAGTACGTATTAGTCCGCTAACTGTTTCATGTGTTTTGAAATATGCTTTATCTTCAACTACGTATAACCCAAATATTTTAAATATGGTACAGGTCATACTATTGCTGCTCGCACTAATGACGGTGACAGAGGCTGGCCATGTTATGATGAGGTATCGAGACTCGAAAGAGGTAACATTTTGTGTCTTTCTGCTTTAAGAGTTTTTTATTTTATTTATTTATTATTATTTTTTTTAATATAGCTAACGCATTTAGAATAGGCTGTATATATTTGCAATGTGTATGTTTAAGGTTTAAGAGAGGTTTAATGTGCAGTGAAAATTTTGGGGTTGCGGTATCCGTAGCATTGGTGGATGGCGATTCATAACAGTATCAGGTTGAATTAGATTAGTTTTCGCATATAAGTCGTAAATATTTGAAGTTTTTCAATATATGTTGTTTTGGTTGTGGAAACCAATGTTTGGTGATTATGTCTTATTTTCAGGTTAGAGTCGTGGTGTTCGAGTATAATGAGATTTTGTTCATGGAGTTAGACAATTTTTATATGCTATTTGGACAGTAGAAATAAGGAGTGTTTGGACACATATTTTACAGGTCCGTATGTTGTTTTTTAACAAGTTTTTATGCTCATGTATAGGAAAATGATCAATAGCAGATATCTTTTTTATTTTATACCAGTCGTGATTAAAACTTACTTGGATTTTTATTTTTGTTCCTTTTGTAGATACTCATGGTTTTGCTGCATCGGAAAAAAAATTGCTCCAACAATGACCAAGGTACTTCCATAATCCTTCACAAGTCAAAATGCGTCGTTCTTGGTTTTCTGTCGGGCCACTGCATCCGAAGGATGACCACTTTGAACATAACAACAACAATGGACAATCAACAAGTAAAACACAACTTACACGTTGTGTTGCAAGTTCAAGCTAAAGCTGCACAATTCAGATATAGAATAAAATGGAAACGGAAAATGCCGCATTATACTATTTCTTTGTGAGCTAAATCCTTACATGTGTTAAAGCAGGTAGTTAATAGCAGACATGGTACGACCGTTAGGTACCATGTTATCGCTTCTACGCCCTTGGAAGTAGAGTTCTGAGCTACATTTGTTTAGAGGATTAGATGCATGTATATGACCGAAAGATTGTGATAACATAATTCATTGACCACATGTATCGAGCTGGTTATTAAATTAAACACAACCACCATAGACACATTGAAACCTTAGAGTTATTATGTATCCATTAGACTACCATTTTTACAAAGAAACAACTGAAATACCATTCTCTAATTTTCATATTATAATACCATTATGCGTTAACTTACCTTTGTTGTTTATGTAGGTAAGATGGCAAAACAAGCTCAAATATTCTTTCTTGAAGAATGACTTATGCTAATAGTGGTAGAGTCAAAATAAAATCGATACATTTTGAGTGTTTTCAAAGTGAGTTATTAAAACACTAAGCAACATTATTAATTCTAAATATGAACTTCCAGTTAGGTGTTTGGCGTGAACCAAAAAGCTTAGAAAGCTTTGATCCCTATGGATATAGGACCGTCCCATCAAAATGGAAAGGCGGATGTGAGAACGACACTTTAGTACCTTGCAACAAGTATGCACATTATACGGATTTTTTTTTTTTTTTTTTTTTTTTTTTTTTTTTTTGTTTTGTTTTTATTTATTTATTATTTCTAGCAATAATATACACGTGGTGTTTATTTGAACAATTTTAAAATCAACTTATTACACCTCAAAGGTTAAAAACACTCTTCTTACAAACTCTTGAAATCTGTTTTTATGCTTTAAAAAACATAAATAGCAGGTTTAAATAACTCAAACAGCTCTTATATATCCTTCAAACCATCACGATCATGGAAGCCATACATTATCAATTGTTGTTCCAAGAGTGAGTGTATATGGAGTTGGATTCAAAACAGCTAAAGGATGCTCATCTATAGTCCGAGTGGCTGCTTACTAAAGTCTGCTGGTTAGATTTGTAGGAGGCGAATGTGATGAATCTGATATCATGAAAAACTTTGAAAAGACATAACAAGTAAGATGATATTAATATCTGCATCTAAATATGATATTTGAGAGTCCAATAATACAATAGTATTTGTTTGAAATAAGTGTATTACTGAAACAGGGGTCACTAAAGAATGAAACAAGTGTTTATTTTGCTACTTAGACCGTGGGGTATGGTAACTCAAATGCACGCCATTTCCAACATGGAAGCCAAAGTGGCGCCGCCACCCTCATGCCACCATACCCTAACCTGCTCTCGCCACTTCCCAAGCCACTTAAGTGGCGTGTGTTACTTTCGAAAAGGACAAACAATTAATCCGAGTACCTTCGTCCCTCTTTGATTACCAAAATCACAGTTCTCTACTTCTCTTTAATGGGTAAACTACTTTTCCGGTGATTTTATTTGATCGGAAAAAATGGAAGAAAAAAGAGAGGTAACAAGGAAGTGGGTAAGAAAGGTGGGTACGTGAGATCTGAATTGTGTAAAAGTATTATATAATGTGGAGAAAGTTATCTATAATGTTGATGTGTGTGCATTGTGCAATATCCAAATGTGTATGTAAATATACTGTGGAGAAAGCTGTCAATAATTATTAGTATTAATATACTAGTAGGATCTTTTGGTATATAGTTTGCGCATATATATATATATGTGTATTTATTTTTCTATTTTTTGTATTTGTGTTTTTCTAGTTTGTTTAAAAAATGTAAAAGAAAATAAAATGGTAGATGGGGCCCAAATGGTATGTTATGTATGAAGGGGTGTTTTGATGTGTGAGTGTTAAAAGTGAAGATGTTGAAGTGGCATGGAGGTGTCGTTGAAAAGGGAAATGGCGTGCCACGACACCCTTACGTCTTCTCTGAGTAAGTGAGCCTTACATCACTTTAAGTTGTTTAACATATTTATATTATATATAGTATCTGATACTCCATTTAGTAGAGTTCGTAGTCACTTACTCCAAGCCTTTTTAACATGTGATATGTTATGTCATTTTAACTTTGAGAAACAACTTGAGTACATGATCATATGAACCGTCATCAAAACAGTAATGTATAAATTGAACGCCTAGATGATAATATTCGATATATGATTTCTTTTTTAAGGAAAGAATTTTACAACATAAATCACGCCAAGAAATGTTGATTTCATCCTCATCGTGCTCATACGGAGTCTGAAACACTTTGGAAGCCTGTAGAAATTAATTAAAATGGTATCATCTATATTAAGCCATGCTTTACTTTGCTTATTTTTTCCTTCTCAATTAAAGAAAAGCTTATTTTGATTATTCGTAGAAGAGTATAAGATAAGAATTTAACAAGCCAATGTCCATTGTTAATATCAAATGCTAACAGTGTACTCAATAATCATCACTAACGCAGATGATTTAAGTGGTTAACATATGTTAGTCACATAATGTTAATAAGTACTGATTTCTTTTCAAATTGCTCATAAAAAGATATAACGTTTATGTCTAACAAAATAATACTGATAACCATAATTAAACTAAAAACTTTTCTAAAAACAAACAATATGTTAAAACTCCGTGCGTGAAAAGGCATTATAACTACACATAGTCGAGCTATCTTCATCGTATATACAAAATTTAAAACAAAAAATAAAACAAAACGAAGATTAAATTATCTTTTTATTTATAAAAAAAATAGAAGAAACCTCGCGCGTGCGCGGGTATTATAACTAGTAAAAAGATACTGAGTAAAGAAAATCCCAATTCCCAAATATCACACACTCTCTCTCAAATCTCACCCGATTTTAAATCTCATCTCCAAATCCCAAATGTATAAACCCTAACTCCACGGGACCATCGTCACCACCTCAACCGTCGTTATTAACAACCACCTCCGGTCGTCGATCGATACCCTAACTCCGGCACCGTCGTCACCATAATCGTAGTCAATCGTCGTCACTGTTATCAAGTTAGGTATAATACAACAATTACTTTACATATTATTTTGAATTTTTGTGCTTATTAGATTTTAGGTATAAACTTAGTTAAAATTTTGTTATATTATCGATATGTTGTTTTCAGCTGATTTTGTGTTTATAAATAAGCATTGATATGTGCTTATTAGATTTTAGGGCTTGATTTTGTGTATAATAGATGAATGATGTTAATTTTATGGCTTGATTTTATTAGTTGGCATTTTATTTTGCAACTTATGTAGCAAACTAGTCATTTAGGGGCGTGCTCTGTGAACAAGGTGACTAATGTGAAACAATTAGCAATTAAATGATGATTATTCAAATGATAAAAGCGGAAAACTATTACTAAGTTTTTTTGAGTGACGCCAACTGAAAGAATGTTTACGGTTTTTGTATATTGTATAGGACTAATATTTTGCTGTGGTGTTTTTTGTTTAACTGTTGCATACTAGAACAATCCCTATAGGTGTGGTTGAGCGGTGCATAAAATGTGCATACTTTCTGTAGCGTGCACTAGTTACAAACACGCATCATGTGATAGTTGGATCTGAATTGTATTCAAAGGAATCAATGGAGTTTCAGGTAGAGTACATACCTGAAACCCTGTGGAAAACTCATAAAGTTGGACTTGAATTGACTGATTATGATTTTATTTGTGATATGCTTCAGCTCGAGAATGATTCCTATTTCGATCCTGTAAATTACCATCTTAAATTTACTTTTCGGATAAGCTCATTTTAGTCCTTACTTTAGTTTCAGGATTACCATTATTCTGTTTGTTACTGATATGGGTTAATGTCATAGAGATTATTGTCGGTTCACTATTATTAAGGCGTTTCATATCAAACATTGTGCAATTTATGGTAAACTTTATAATTTGTTGGTAACATATCTATATTTATGATAAACTTCAGTGGTTCCAAATTCTTCCAACAAAGGACATTCAATTTCTTCTGACCCAGATTCTGTGGAGACTTACTTCAACGTAGGAGGGTGGTTTAATATATGTTGTCCTCTAATATTTACAAAATATGTCATTCTCATTTTGGGTTTAATATGGCAGAACTCTAGAGTGCACTTCATAGGTACTTCGAAACAGCGGTACTGCAAACGCTTTCCTAGTTCATCTGACGCGTTCAGACCTTCAAGCTCCATTAGTCCTTCATCCACTATCCACATTCCAAAGCAATACAATTATTCATATCGACATGGTAAACTGCAAATAATTCTCTAATATCTGTAACTTATCGTTTAAGTTCTAACTATGTAACGACAAAGAGGTATTTGCAGGATTGCTTTTTTGTGTCGGTTGTAATTAGGAGACGTCCTGAATTATGGGATAAGCGGTTGCTGTTTGTCATTCTGATAATCCCCTCGTGGTACATCAGAAAATTTATCAGCTTACTACGCTGCTCGAGATCATGGTAAGACTTAGTCAAGATGTTTTTTTATTGGTTTTTGTAGTCATTAGCTCTCATGAACCCTAACTGGCGCTTTATGTGTTCACAGGTATTAGAGCTGGGATCTTTGTTAGAGATGCCAAAGCTCTGTGTCCTCACCTTGTTATCATTTCTTTTAACTTTGAAGCCTATGAGGAGGTATATTTTCAGCTGTCTAAATACTCCATAATAATAATTATTTGAATTGCATTTCTGGTGGCTGATAAGTTCTATAGCATATTGCATAAGCACAGCAACAAGCTTCAGGATATGAGTTGTGATGAAGCAATTGTTTATATTACAAATTTGGAGGTAAATGATCCTCAGCATTTAGCTTCATTGTTAAGAAAGGAGATATTTGATACCACAGGATGCACCGCAAGTGTGGGCATATCTAGCAATATGCTTATAGCTCGACTAGCTACCAGAAGTGCCAAGCCAGATGGTCAATGTTACCTTTCTCTTGAAAAGGTCTGTCATGTTCTTCTTTATCTATAGATGTTATCTAGTATTATTGCTTATTTGGTGTTTAGTAATTGTAATCACAAAAAAACTTTTGCAGGTGAATGAATTTATGGAGGAGCTTTCGACTAAGGCGATTCCAGGTATTGGTCGGGCTTTAGAAGAGAAATTGAAAGGGAGACATGTTAAAACTTATGGAGAGTTACAGATGAATACAAACTACTGGTGACGTGGTATGTAATCACTGTAAGGGATAGATAACCGTCTTGTTGGCATGATTCAGGTATTGCAAGTACTATTTATAAAAAGATTAAAAATGTAATGAACTTCATGTAGTTTGATTTATTCCATTTAAGTTCTTGCGGTTTGAAGTTTTCACTGCAACTTGATATGCATATTCCTTTATTTCAGTTACTGATTTACTTTTGCAGGAAACCAAGTCCGTAGGCGCTGATGTAAACTGGGTTGTATGATTTAAAGATATATGAAAGACGTAAGTAGAACCAATTTTTTCAATTTATTTATGTTTTGGTGGAGAGGTAATAGCAAAGCAACCACTAGTCCATTACTGATATTACCTTATTCTGATTTTAGTGCCACCATTTTCCTTCTAAGCCTATTTAAAGAAGTGTCTTTGTGTCTACATGGATGTGGAGTAAGTGGGCTTACTTTTACACTTAAGGTATTTATTTGGTTTCTTATGAGTAATAAACTTGATGCAATAGTATCATGTACTTAATGACACTTATGGACATGAACACATGAACATGATGATGCAGATTAAAAAGAGAAAGACTGATGAAGAGCCAATAAAGTATATGGGTTGCGGTGACTGTGACAACCTCAGTCATTCATTAACGGTACCTATCCATATAAACCAATCTTATTCTTACGCATATATGGCTTCTATATTCTGAGTCTAGAAATTTGTGTTTCTTCATGTCCCAATGGCTACAGATGATGTGGATGTTCTTCAGAGGTGTGTATCTGCTTCTGTACCTATAGACAAAGGTTAGTTCTTTGTAAGATCTCATATGTTTTGTCATGATCACAGACTCGTTGTTTGTTAATGTAGTCTAAAGCTTTTTGACCTTTTATTTACGATGTTAAAATATCTAGTTATTTTATATTTCATAGATGAACTGGTATTACTTTTTAAATAGACCGCAAACTTGTTAAATATCTAGTTATTTTATATTTCATAGATCGCCTTGTCTTGGTATAAATTGCATACTTAAATGAAGTATTATGAATTCTCATGCTTGAATGAGGACATCATACTCAACCTCATTGTTTTGTACTTCAGTTTCAGGGTGGAAATCGTGTAATGATGTTCTCATATGGGAGTGGATTGTCTGCCACATAACTGAGGTGTTGGATCTGATGATGCATCTTATGCTAAAAGCCTTGAGGACAGAAAGAAATATTATGTTGCATTATTGAAGGTTGTGGTGAACCATAAGCTGATTGTGTGGCCTCCAATGATTATGATTGAGAATACACGGCTTAGACAAGAGAAAAACTGGTATGTATCACTACTTATTAATGGAGCATCTTTTATGGTTATTTAGGGGTGTTTTGGATTTTTTAAAAACTGATTCTTGGCGCCTTGCAGTAGTAATAGTCTGTTCTTACTGTCTGAACAAACAAGTTCTGCTTTTGATTATTTTATTATGCAAATCAGCGGTGGATAGTTAGTTTTATACCAGCTACAACGCTTAAGGTTGTGACATTCGATAATCTGTTAATAGCAAGTAGTTTATTAATTTAGCTTTTTTATACATCAAAAACACCTGTCGAAAGCATTCGGCTTATATTGTTATGTTGTCATATAGGCAGAACCCTTTACCTAGGAATACCTTTGCAGTATATTGTTTGGATAGGTAATAGGCCAAAACGCGAATTTAGGTGCTGTTTGGTTTGCTTGGGGGTATCACTATAGGTAAAGGTTTGATGAAGAGGTGGAATAGAAATGGATATGATTGTTTGAAAAATATTGTTTGGTTGCGTTTGAATATTTTATTAGCTATCCAAAAAATAGCCATAAATTATTATCTCATTTCTTTTTTAGTTACCACTTACCACCAACCACAAAGAAAGGCTCAAAAGCAAATTCCCTGTATTTCTTTTTTTCCAGTTCTTTCTTCTTTAATTTGTCCCCATCTTCAACCTTGAAAAAATTTAATTAACATGAACACAATAGGTAAACCAAAATCCATATTACATCCAAGGACCTCGTATGATGAAGATGGGCATTTAGGTTTGACTGAAATCAGGTTACATTCAAGATAATCATCTCACAGATTCATTTCCGATCATCTTCAACTTTAGATTCATCTTAAAAGAAATGACACACATAACTCAGTTCCGCAGCATTTAGAGAACTTGAAACAATTGAAAAACGTGAAGATGGGAGGCGGATCGGTAAACGAGAGGATAATGATGCCAAGAAGCATTTTGACGGATGACGATGAGTGCTCTTGATGATATTAAAAGATAAAACGCAATAAATGAGGACATATTGGTGAATTTTCTATTCTTGTATATTAAAAAAATGAACCTCAGAGCCAGAGAGGAATGGTTTCCATAAACCACTCAAGTTAGGATGGTATGGGAAAACCCATGTTTTAAAGGTTTCTTTAAACCCATATCATGATACCAAACATCTTCAAACACTATCAAAACCATAGACACATACCCATACCTGCAAACCAAACAGCACCTTAGTTGTATGAGGTTGGCCTGACTGACTTACTTCGTGAAGTACGATTAGGGAAACTATGTTATCACATATATGCTTTTTTTAAGAAAGTTATTAAGGAGGCCATAAGCAATTAAAAGGCAGATTTGTTTGCACTATATGAGTCGCTAAGATTAACTCATATCTTGTATTGGTTATTTGAAACATACATTTTTTGTATGTCGCTCTTTTACTCGAGTGACATGCTAATGTACTCATTACATCCAATATATGAAAAGTCGCAGCAGTTCATTTTGTTTTGGTTGAATCTTTGGAAAAAATGATGGAGGATCCAACAGTACAAAAGATGCTCTTATCCTTAAGTTATTTTTTTGTTGCTTGAATTTGTAACACACTACTCATGATCTTATGGGTGTTTGCACATGCTTTTTAGTGCTGCATAACAATATCATTCTATTATGTTGTATAATAGTATCATTCTATTAGCTTATATATGGTCTCAGGGAACTGCACTTGCTGCTCAAGAAGGAACCTGCAACTTCATTGGCATCCTCCACGACATTGGCGAGAGAACTGCCTAAGATGAACTACCTGGCGTCTGTAATTACACTTTTTGGAAATTTTTTGATTGCACAGTATCTGTAAGCTTAGGAAAATTTGCCATTTGGATTGTAATTCCGTTACTATACATTGATTTTAATATTTCTGTTGACAAACACCCCGCTGCGAAGCGCGGGTATAAAAACCTTGTTTTGTACATTTGAGATTGGAATTTGTTATAAATGCCGCGAAGTGATCCTCGTTTTGTTTTGTTGAGAAATGCAGTCTGCACATTTTGAGAATGCCATTTGTCTTTCTGCCAGAAATGCAGGTATCTGTACATTGCAAAGTTAACTTTTGCCGACTGAAATCGGCTATAAATTTGTGGCATTTTAGTGATTTTATAGAAAGGTGGTGTACCCTTTAGTGACTAAAAAACTTTAGACACTAAATCTTTTGAACTTTTGCTCACTAAAATTTTAGTGGCAAAAAACTTTTAGTGATCCCTTTGTTACTTACTCTTTTTACTTTTGTGGGAGTTGAGAAATTAGCATTTAATGACTGTTTTCTTATCTTTTACTTGCACTTCTTTTAGTGAGCAAATGGCATTTATTTTGTAGTGATAAGTCTTCTTTTCACACGAGAGATAACCTTTATGAAGTCGATGAGATCATTCATACATCACGTAGTTTAAACTTCAAAACATTAAAGGTATAAAGAAACATAAGTCAACCTTACCAGTACCAGATATATACAACAATTTAAGCACACTACTATAAATTAGTAGGAAGTCGTTGCACTAGGAAGTTAGAACCTGATTGCTTGAAAATGAGTCTCATATCCACAGTTTGTAACCAGATAGGATTATATACCTGCGGCAACCAACCAATATGCAATTTATTGTCTCAGCATCAGCAAGTTTGACCGATAACGTAAGGCGGTTTCATGGCCCAACCATGTTTTCAACTCAAAATTCTTTGTGCAACGCATTGAATCGCTATTGTGGGATTTTATTAATGTTCATTTTTGGATAAATGATGTCAATCAGAATAATAATTCAGTTATCCAGATGCCTCTTGGCTCAGTGAACAAAAATCTGGATGACATTATAAAGACCCTCATTGTAAAATGAGATTCAACGTTAGCTTATTAAATGCAAATGTTTTATTTGTTCTACAGACGTATGTAAATAGTATTATATGGTTCAGTGATGATTTTTTTTCCATCAATTTAAGTTGATCCAACCTCTTTGCCAATGATGCCAAGAATAGAAAACACCTGAAAGGCCTGATGTTCAAAGATGTTGATAGTGACTCCGTACGGATAACATCAATTGAAAAGGCATGCTTATCATGAGATAAATTGTCAGCTATTACGTTATGGTGACACTGTGACAGGATGATGATATTGTTGGTGTCGTGAGCCCAGTAGCAGGGTTAGATAATCGACTTCAGCTTTAAACAAACAACTATTCAGCAGAAACAAAATACCACAAAGTGGTTACCGGATATCACTTGGAATCGTGTGATCACTTTCCAAAGTAAACTATTCGACCCTAATGCCTGGGTTACACGAATATCTACTTGGGATAAGACCAAATGCAATTATGGAATTAGGCACAATTCTATAACCCTTGCGCTAATAAGTGTTAATCGTTTTCTGTCTGTACTTCATGCATAATCAGATCTCCTATTTATAGGAGTTTACTCTAAGCTAATCAAATGGAATTATGAGTATTAATCGGCCCATTAATAGCCTCATAATTATTCCCATTATAGTAGTTAGTGGTTACATGACCAATTAAACGTGGTCATTAAGCGGTTGAAATCGCCACTGAATAGGTCAAAACCGCTACAAGCGGTACTTTCATCAATCTTTCATAGTGCTATCGGTGGATAATCGCTTGGAATCACCGCTATCGATGGAAACACCGCTTATCGATGGAAACATCGCCTATCGATGAAACCACAAGCGATTTTCCACAAGCGATGCTTTCTACTAGCACTACCAATACAAACCACTACAAGAGTCGGGTGTTCATGGACCTTATGGGTGTACACTCCGCACCTCCTAACCCATTACAAGGTGTGAACTAATCCCACAAGTGCACTAAATTTTCCAACAATCCTCCCCAAATTTAGTTCACTTCCTTTGCATGAAAAATAAACATCAAGCAAAACATGCATAAACGAAAATGTCACGAGGATTGAATTTCCATCTTAGTAAATTACACGTTCAAATATTCGAGAATCGTGGTGTTCTAAGAATTGAACCCTTCAACCCATTTGAATACCGAAGATAAAATACACAAGTTTTCAAACACTTAAAAGCTCATGACACTATACAAGCCATGTGTCCATATCCAAATTCATAAATGTTGTAAAGCTAAAAGTCCAAAGCTTCACAGGCGGCAAAACTTCAACATTTACATAGGTGGTTCCTCTTTATTCATGCTCCCGCCAAGCACTTTTTCAAAGAAAATAACCATTGACAAGTAAAGACTTCATCCTCCTTTCAAAGAGTTAAAGAGCACAACCTTGGGATGTAAATAAAACATGTGCTCCATCCACCGAATGTTCGACTTTCCACATTGAACTCGGCTCTGTTAGGAATTAGAAATTCCGTGTATTAAAGAGTCGGTCACCTCAAGTATATGTAATCGTTAGAAAGCTCGTAGTCGTAGTTCTTTAAGTTAAGTAGTATTTAGTTAAGTAACACCGTGGAGGACTGGACGGTCTTTACCCACCGTATGCCCGATCCACACCCGTGTGTGGCGATTTATGTAAGACTATAAATACTCTCTACCTCCCAAGGTAGAGAGTTGAGCTCATAATAATATCTTTCACTTTCTCTCACTAAGTTCCCTAAACCTCTAACTTTCTCTCTAGAATTCCATCTTATACGCCCACTTTGTGTTATGGTTTGATGTGTATGTGAAAACCAATATCCTACAATTGGTATCAAGAGCCATGGTTAGATCATATCTTGCACATCTTTGGATTTCTAGTGGTTTTAGGTGGTTTTGAGTTTGAAAAGTTTAGTGGTTTTGCATCATTTGGTTGATTTCTTGTGTTAAAGTTTGAATTTTGTTAGTACTTTTATGTTTAGAATCATCACAAGTGTTTAGGTTTTCATTTGGTAAGCTTGAATCATCTTGGTTGGGTTGTTTTGGATTGAAAAGTGATGTTTATGAGGTTTTTCTTGCTAGCGACTTGAGCTCGGATTGTTTTCTTCATAGCGACTTGCTTTGTAATTTTGTAGCGAGTTACGCTTTGGTAGCGAGCTAGCGACTTAGATCTAGCGACTTACAAGTACAAGTAGTGGACTCTCCACCACGGGTAGCGACTTGGTGGTAGCGACTTGGTCAAGAGCGAGTTGTTGCTATTTAGCGACTTGAATCTTTAGCGACTTGTTAGCGAATTGTCGCCAAAATTTTGCTAGCGACTTGAGGCTTAGCGAGTTACTATTTAGCGACTTGCCTTTGTTTAGCGACTTGGGACTTAGCGACTTGGGTGTTAGCGACTTAGCACTTAGCGACTTGGTGCTTAGCGACTTGGTTCAAGGGTTATAGCGACTTGGTTGATTTTTACGAAGAAGAGGTTTGACCAAAGTTGACTTTTACGCAAAACTTCAAACGGCCATAACTTTTGATCCAGAATCTGCTTTCAAATAAATACCACAAAACGACCGAACGAAATTGAATATTGTGAGGTTTCACCACGATGTCGTGAAACGAATTTTTCGAGGCCCAAATCCTCCCGAAAGGAAGTTATTGAGCTTTTAAGTTTTAGACCTAAATTTCTCCATAAAATCGTGCAACAACCAATCCAAATCACAACCAAACAACATCTCTCGCTTATCCCACAAACAATCATAAGACCTAACACACAATTGTCTATCATTGTGTCGATCCATCACCATCTTAACACATTCCATTGGTCATTGCTTAACGGTTTGGTCTTGATTTTAGTAAAATCCCGCGAAGATTCTATTTCTGCTTAAATCATAGACTTGTAAAATCCCGCATTCTACCACATCATGTCTTACTCTATCGACCCAAAGGATTTCGTAAGTGCTTAAATTGTATGATGTTGTGGACAATAATGATAATGAATGCTACATCGAACGATTAAAGATGTTTGAATTAAACAATGAGGATGTGAGATCTTCATGTTCGAGTACAATGAGAATGAATTGCACCACCATGTAATGCCATGCAAATGGAATGCAAGATTGAGCCCTATCAACTACTTCATCCGCACCTCATACAATTGTTATCCATAGTCAGGATCGAACATGTAGTGCTCTTTTCCGCCAGACTTACCTACATTGACAAGAAGCTTGTCGTTGAACTTAGAGCATTTAAAGTCGCAACTTACCAATGAAGAAGTTCAAAAGGATGGTTCCAAAGCAGCTCTTCAAGTAATCTACAAACAATTTCACCATTCATCGCTGGGGAATATTCAAATAGACACGATCAACACTTGACCGAATTTCCTTCAAAAACATACCGGAATGGAAATTGTGAATTATTGAGACATTTATCCAACTCATGGATAATGTGAAAAGTACATTGAGGAAACCGCACAAAAGAATGAAGACGTGAATGAGTGTCGTGCAATTGAGAGATTGTTGTGATAAGTCGGGTAATGTATCCGTGGAAGAATCGGTGTTGCCGAATGCGTAATGTTAGAGAAAACAAATAATGATGAGTCGGACAATGCTAAAATAGAATCTTCATGCTCATGTTCACAAGAGAGAGAGTGCACCACCACAACCCGCAAAGCTAATGCAAAGGAACGCCCATGGAAGCTTCGGATGTACCCAAGATAGAGATGCACCGCCACAACCTGCATGTCAATGCAGAGGAAAGTTGCATGAAAGTTTCGCAGCACCTAGGTATGCATCTTCTACTCAAAATGATGATTATGAATTGCATGAGTACACCGCATTTGTGCTCGATGATTCCTTGACCACCGAACTCAATACCTATAAGGATCAAGTTGCTATATATGAACAACGCTAAGTTTGAACTTACCACTGTGAGCGGTGAGATGGATATCCAAATGCGCATAATTATTAGAAAAGTAATTTTAGAGAAGAAGTATTAAAACAAGAGTTAAACTCCTTACAAGAAAAGCTTTCCAAAACGCTAAGCAAAACACGAACTTCAAGAAAATGTTAAAATGCTTAAGCAAGAATTCAAGGCTAAGGAATCAAAACTTTTGAATGATTTTTCCAATCTAAAACTTTGAAAACAAGCTTGAAAATAAGTTGTACGCACAAGGAATACCATTCAAACCGCTCACATGATCACTAAGCATCGAGTCTTAAGCGATAAGCATAGCATTCCCTTGTTGAGGAACCAAATCCAGAGGTAATTAAAAGGCTAGAAATGCTCATAAGGTGCTTTATGATGGTAATGAAATCCTTAAGCCTAGGCGTAAACCTAGTTGCTTGAGTGCACCGAGGAAGATAAGAAATCATGAAGTCACTAGGAGAAAATGAATAAGAAGTTAGAAGATCCCGAGTGTAAAAAGAATAACATAACGATCAAACCCCATAATTACACTAAAGAAAATTGGATCTCCTTGAACAAGTTTAAGCCTCGACTTATTAACCCCCGAACAAGTGTTCGAAAAAGGATATGGAAATGCAAAAGTCGAAAATCTTGTTGAAAAGAATCCCCATGTAGGAAACCGCCTAAAGCAACTGTGTATCCTCCTAATACACCAATGCACTTAGTTCCTAGATCTATTGCCACTAAAAGCAAGACCTTAATCATCAATATGTTATCTTTCAACTATTTGTTGATTTTGAGAAAACTTGTAAGAAAAGGATCACACCCACCGGTATAATCAAGGGAAAGGGTTTTGAGCAAACTAAAGAATGCTATTTAATCGAGGTCATGCCTTTCTTTAAACAACTAAAAGATCAATTTGAGAGTCTTAAAAAGGACGATTCGATATTAAAGAAATGGAAAAGGAATTTGATGCAATGATTGTTGAGGTTAGTGACTATGAGAGAGAATTAAAATATAGTGAGATTGAAAGGAAGAACTTGCATACACCGAATGAGAATCGATTTCAATGTATTGCTCAAGATGTGTTTTTCATCGCTACAAATTGTTCCATTAATGCTTCTCAATTTCATGAATTATCTGTTGCTCGAAAGTCTCCCATGATCGTGTCATTGAGCTTGAAACAACAAATTCAAAATTGCATGAGAAAATAGAACAGATGATCATGATAACTTGGTCAAACATTATTCTAAATTAGAAGTTGAACATCTTGCTTTGCAATTAAAACATCAACATCTCAAAGAAAATGTTAAAACCTCAAATATCAAGACATCCTCCGATGCTCCCGAGTTTGATGCGCTTTTGAAATTAGCAAACGTGATGAACAAATTCGAGCTCATTATAACACGATCAAAAGATTGAAAGCCCAAATTTCACAACCGAAAGGTGAAAAGAAGGATGACTGGTTCCCATATGCTCCACCTTTAGATTCTCGAATTTCCAACTTCAAAACATAATTGATAACTTGCAAAAGGAAAATGATTGTTTTAAAGTCGAAATTTCAAAGGTTAATGATCAAAACAAAGAGTTATGTGATTCATTTAAAGTTAATCATGATAAACAAATTGAAAAGATAACTTTACTTAACGATATTGAGAATCAAGCGTGAGGTGAAAGGAAAGTTGCCAATCCCCAATTGCAAATACTGCTCCTAAGGTTTCGCCAGGATAAATATGCTATCGATATGTTATATATTCCCCGCCCATTAGGAATAATGAACTTGCACATAAAGCATATCTCTCATACCTTAAGGAAAGTTTGAAGGGTCTCCGTGAGATTGTTGAAGATGAAAGATTAGAAAACCTTTGATAGTACTATAGCCTATGCCTGCATGGATGCCAAACGATCTCGTGAACTCTTAGAGTATGTAATTGTCACAAGTCCGAAATCTAGCAATAGGCGAGATAGAATAGTTGTGCCTTGTTCTATGCCTAAAGCCAAGCATGTGACCCTTGATATGCCTTGTTCCATGTCTAAATTCAAGCAAGCAACCTTGATGTGCCTCCTAGAATTTCGATCCCAAAGACTTCTAGACCGTAAATGCGTAAAGTAGTGAAGCCATGTAATGTTCCCATCACATTTCTACAGATGTTAAGATTGACACTAAAGTTAGCGGTCAAAACCTAGAAGCAATGCAAAGAAGGATAGGATTACGCAAACTAAAAGTGATCATGATAAGGAAGTGAAAGAACACCATAGGGACAAGAAGTTTGATTTGAACAAAAGAATCGTGTTAGTTCTAGTATTAGCTCTAAGCTTATCAAATTAATTCGAGGCCTTATGTCGTCTCGCAAAACATGTAAAAATGTTTATTTTCCGTAATCATGATAAATGTGATGTGTTATTTCGAGGTCTAAGATTCATAACCCGCTTAAGAAAGTTTGGAGAGCAAAACAGATTAAGCAATCTCGAAACCCACAGGAATGTGTTTACAAATGTAGGATTTCAAAGGAAGCCCACAGTCGAATATTAACGAATGGCAAACCTTACCCTTAGCTAGATCCACTATGCCTAGAATAGTGCTCATAAGGTTTGGAAGCCAACCGTAGAATAATCCCATTAAGCACAAAATGTCATTTGACTAAGTCTCGATGCTTCTACTAGTTCACCTCCTAGGGATAATGCCATTGCATCTAGGGTTTCACGATTCAAAGATTGTTTGTGCTAACCAAAAGGAACCCATCAAGACGCTGGGATCCAATGTTTCCACCTCTCTATCTTCGTCTCGTTGTCCAAAGCAGTGTCGTATAAATCGTCCTTGGTATTTGGATTCGGCGGCTCTAAACATATGACCGGGCTCTTAACAATGACGCCTGCTCACACCGGCCTCAGCCTCAGACTTCATCATTATGGCGTCTGCAGATAACACTTCAGCCCCGCTCTCAAAGAAAAGAAAAGTGTACGCTTCTTCAGGCGCTTTATCTTCGTAAGAAGAGAAATTCTCTCATGAATGGCCATACTCATCTACATTCTTCATCAACAAGCTTCATGTTTTTCCACGCTCATTCACCATCAAGTGGATCTACGCTCATTGGTGTATACTCTTATTCACTTGTTAAATCAAAATGGCAACTTCGGATGCAATTTTGAGGGGAGAAGAGTGAATATACTACATGATGATGGATGTTTGAATAATGGTTATACGACTTAATTTTTGATGATGATGAGTGTATATTCTTTTGATGAAGAGTGAATATACTAAGGATAACTGGATTCATTGTTTTGATTTTTGATGACTCTCAAACGCCTAATGCTTCACTTACTAAGGATAACTGGGGATTCATTGTTTTCAAAGATATGTTTGATGAGTACTTTCAACCTCCAACGAATGTTGATCATCCAGTTTCAAGCTCATGCTCCGGTTTCTATTGACTCAACTGTTCACCATCTAAGAAGTACTTCTCGGAATTCTCAAGAAACCTTATCTCCGCTTACTTCACAAGGCGTTGATAATGACTATCATGATGTTGTAGTTGCACTATTGAATAATGATCCGCTTTTGGTATATCCTTGCCAAATCTTCACGGATTATTGTTCATGAATAATGATCCGCTTTTGGTATTCCTTTGCCAAATCTTCACGGATTATTGTTCCTCTCATGGTGCACGTTATAAATCAACCACATGAACATTAAGGAAAATGACTACCTCATCCGCTCAAAACATTATTGGTGAATCTTCCGATCGCTTCTACATGTATACCTTAAGGAAGAATGCATTGATGTTGAGGAATCATTTGTTCCGGTTCATTCAAGGGTCAATGTACATCCGATTGTATGTTTATTCACGTGTTGGACATTTGACACAAGTTGATTACTTCGAGTTAATCATTTATCACTTATTTGAGATTGAAGTTGACCTTCACAAAGGCGTGTTCTTATTTGATAACTTGCTCGGGCTTAAGAATTTGAGTTGAAGGCTTGGTTTATCTAGTTACCAGCAATGGAGTGGATGGTTGAAGACCGTTAACTATCACTATTAGGAGTTACGTTGTTTTACTCAAAGGTCACATGCGCAGATGACGATGTGGATAATATCAAGAGGTGTTAATGTCTCATACTTTGTTTGAGTGTGAGTACTTAGAGATTTGCTTGAAGCATAGATTCTCGACACCGCTCTTCCATCTTTAAGTGCAAGCTTAAGACACAAATGCGGGAATTCGACTTCGCTTTCAAGTTTGGTATATCGGGTTTTCTTCAACAAAGGGTCACTTCAAATTGTCTACATATGGGTTGATAAAGATAGTCGAGAGAGTTTATGTAGCAGCTTGATTCTCACAGATTCATTTGGGCTATTTGAGTTCTTCTCACAAGATTTCAAGTTTATGGATATATTATGTTTTGTCGATTCCGAGGTATCAAAACTATTTGGGGAAGGATATATTATTCCAACTATTTGGGGAAGTGGTCTCGAGACCTTTGGTTTTTGTTACTCAAAGTTCGCTGGAAGAAATGTGAAAGAATATTTGGAACGTGAGATGATATCGCCTATCGACATCTTATATACGGTTTATGATAAAGTGCTTCCGTTATATGCACAACATGTTCACTTGATCGAGCTAATTCGCTTATTTCGAGTTGACATCCACAGAGATGATTAGTGACTCAACATGTTACATGGATGTCATCGCTCTACTCTTGTTGGGTACATGTGTACATTATGTGCCGATTGGTTATATGTTATATAACCGAATGCACTTGGTAAAATGAAGATGTTGATATATTGTTCCCTAACTAGACAACCGGTCAATCTCGAAGAGTAAGGTGTACATCGGGATGCACAACAGTTCATGTGATCGGTCGTAATCGCTAATCCGGATTTGATAACCACCGAGACGATCAATGTTTCAACTTGTTACTTTGGTGTTCTCGTGTTCTTCGTGGTGCCGAGCTTCAATCAATGAGACCGCTTTGTATTCAACTCTACTTAGGAAATGGTCTTTATTCGATGTTTGTCGGTTTGGGGAAGCTACCAAAGATTCAAATTGAGAAGGCTCATGTCCGCACGATTTTCTTAGAAGCCTCGAATGCTTTGGTGGCGAAAGTTTAAGAGATGTTGATTCCTTTCTTCTACAACGTCTTTAACGATATCTTTATCTCGGTACTCATTTCATCATTCTCTTAAACTAATTTATCTCTTGTAAATATTTATTCGAAAAACAAAATACAAAATTATAAAACCTTCAAAAATCAAATAGAAAATATAAAACTTTCAAAATCCATAAAATTTGAAAAATTCAAAAATCTTCAAAAATATTGTCATTTTGTCATGTTTCTCTCGATTCGATAATATCTACGGTTTGATGTTGTCATTCAAAGAATGACACGGACTTTAGATGTTGTTCGAATTTTATAAAAAAAAAAAAAAAAAAATATAAAAATCAAAATATTTTTGGGAGAAAGAGAAAAAATGGTTTATTGTCATTTTCAGCAATAACCCGCTTTTCAAAGAAAGAACAGAGCCATGTTTTATCATGTTTTCAAATTCCATGCTCGATTCTATAAACATTTATCTCATTGAAAACTAAATGCTTTGAAAAATAACTCGGTCTCTATTTTTGATAATCATCGACTTATTTGTCAAAATTCATCTCTCAATCAACAACCTATGTCATTGATTGAGGGGAGAATGATTTCAATTAAATTAAAAAGTTATTTGGCATTAAATTGTTTTCAAAAGATATACATGCATGTTTTATCAATGGAGTTTAAAGTCTTAAAATCCGATCCTTATCGCTTAAAACGCTTTCATAATCAAGTCACAATTCTCCTTAAAAGCTTTCAAAATCAATTTAATTATAAGAGATCACAAATCTCAAATGATTTGATAATTGTGATCGGGGAGAATGTGTGATTTAAATTGGATTTAAACCGATAATTCGGTAAATGGTTTTATAAGGATGTACATGCTATCCTTCCCACATGTGACAAACGATTTCAAATTTTCCATGCACATGTTGAGGGGAGCATCTATCTTAAACCTATGATTTGAAACGTGATCATTTATCTCATGTGCAGTTCCTCTAGTATGTGCAAAACTCTTTTCAAACCTCGAGGCACATATTGAGGGGAGCAAATTTATGGAAACCTCATCCTTCCCGAAATGCTTTATCTACTTGATTTGATCAAGGAAGTGATGTTGATATCTTTAGAAAATGGTAATCAAAGAAGTTAATTCTTCCTCTTGCCTCCGTGTGCAAAACGATTTCAAACATTTGATGCACATGTTGAGGGGAGCACTTATTCTAAAAATATCAAAACAATTCAGTACAAAATGTTTTGATAATATATCACAAGTATCCGGATTGATTTTCAAATGGTTTTCAATTGGTTCCAATGGCGTATGAACAATACCAAATAGACCGACCAACTTTACTTTATGTACGGTGATATAAGGATGATAAGGTTAGGTATTGGTTCCCATGATCCGCCGTAATCGAGGGATCTACCCAGGACAATCCACTAGTTAGTGTAGAAGTCCTTAGGTATGATGATAAAAGGAGAAAATGAGATATGGGAAGAGTGCGGATAAGACCGAGCTAGTATCGAATAAACCCAACAAGGTTCTAGCTATGAAGTCTCGTAAGCAATCAAGGGGTTGAAGAATTAAAAGAATTGAATGAGAAAAGGGTGAAAACAAATAGCCCTCCATTTATTCAACCTTAGGCGTAAACCGGTTCAATTCATATGCTACCGATGGTAACATCGGTATTGAAGACAAGACGTCATGGACCCAAAGGACGACCGCACTTCAACTTTCCAAACCACTCAAGTTCCTCTTAAAAGGACTTGTTTCATTCTCACGGGAACCGACATTATCTATCGACTTTCTCTTAGAGATTGTTGATATTGAAGAAGGAGACCTCTCCCTAGTCTCCGCACAGATCCAAATATGCACAAATTGAGTCTAGAGCCACGAGATCATCAATAAATCTCATTAGGACACTTTCAATGAAGACTCTCTGCTTCACACAATGTGGAAAGAGAGATTATATCTTGAGTCCCACGATTATCCTTGTGGTATTGCCGTAACATCCGAGTGATGTGTTTACATATTCACAATGAAGATGGAAAGCCTTCGAGCCAACATCAAACAAGCTCCCGGTAGGTGGCATGTGAGATCTATTATATAGATCAACCATGTGACAACCGAATGTAAACAATGGGGCGATTCAATCTCTTGAATCAATCCGTTCGTGTTATGGATTGACGGATACCTTTGAAAACCGGTCTTTGTGCTTAAAAACTCTTTTCTTTAGCACATCGACCGTACTCATTTTTCAAACCAAAAGGTGTTTTTATGATTGATAATTGATTTTCAATAAAACCTTCGTTGTATTGCAAAACAATTTCTATTGAGCAATACACGATTGTTTTTCAAATCTCTTTTCATCAATCGCTGGACTTAAAATTACCGTTCACTCACTCCGTGTTGTCTTCTTTGAGATGTTCCGGTTTGAGAACAATTAGAGCAACATGAAACCCCGTCAAGGAAATTCTTAGAATCCTACCGATCACAGCAAGATTTGTATCGATCAACGGGAACCGTGGTCGTGTACTCAATTCAACGAAGTGATCAAAGACACTTTCGCGCGATTTATTGCTAATCGTTGTATGCAGTACACCCGACGCTTGCAAACCGATCGTAATGAAGCGGTCAATCCATAGCCGCATGCTCACTTAACACATTCATCTCAAAAGAAATCATGATTAGTGCATCAATGACTCGATATTTTCACTCCATGCTTCGCTACGCCGCCAATATCATGAATCAACGAAAGCTTCCGCTACTCGATGAGAAGATATCATGATCCGTAATGTGAGCATGTCGGTCCGAAAGTCACAACATCACATAATACCAACACCACAATGGATGTCTCGAGATTTTTGATAGTCGATGATCTCAAAAGATGGCTCAAAATTATTATCACGTGGATCAAGAAAAGACCTCCACTTGGAGTAACCAAACATGCAATGTGAAGAATCAATGACTACGAGCTTAGAGCAAAGGACTACATCAAGAATGCAAGAACAATTGTTAATGTAATATCTATTTGTATTCAATGTAATTTTGGTACATGATTGAGGTGACCTCCTTGGGGAGATTGTTAGGAATTAGAAATTCCGTGTATTAAAGAGTCGGTCACCTCAAGTATATGTAATCGTTAGAAAGCTCGTAGTCGTAGTTCTTTTAAGTTAAGTAGTATTTAGTTAAGTAACACCGTGGAGGACGGACGGTCTTTACCCACCAGATGCCCGATCCACACCCCCAAAGTGTGGCGCTTTATGTAAGACTATAAATACTCTCTACCTCCCAAGGTAGAGAGTTGAGCTCATAATAATATCTTTCACTTTCTCTCACTAAGTTCCCTAAACCTCTAACTTTCTCTCTAGAATTCCACTTATACGCCACTTTGTGTTATGGTTTGATGTGTATGTGAAAACCAATATCCTACAATGACTAGTCTAGCCTTGAACTTTCAATAGTTCCATCTACCTTCATTTTCCTTTTGAAAATCCATTTGCAACCCAAAGGTTTGCAACCGGTGATAGATCAACCAACACCCAAGTGTTGTTGCCCATGATGGAATCCATCTCATCATTAATTGCTTCTTTCCGTAAAGCAATATCCGGGACTTCATTGCTTCTTCAAATGTCTTGGGATCATCCTCAACAATGAAGCAATAAGAGTATTGGTGCGAGACCTCATCCTGGTGCCTTCAACTAAGTATAGTTGAAACTCGTGTCCAAATGACTTTGGAGTCGACCCTTTTGCTCTTCCCGAGCACGAGTTCGAGTTGTTGAACCACAACCTCATCGGGGACCACCGATGGTTCATCATCGTGGACCTCGATACACCGTGTCATGAGTTCCATTAGGAATCCTCGACTTGGTCTGGGCGATGAGAATCTATTCTCATCAAAGTACGCATCCCTGATTCAATTATTGAGTTAATTGAAATATATTCATTAGGTTCAATAACATAGAACCTAAAAGCCTTGGAATGCTCAAGATATCCAACAAAGATTCATCAATGCCTCTTTCACTCAAAGTTTTCCTCTTTGGATCGTGGAGTCTTACAACACCCTACAACCCCAAACCTTGAGATAATTCGGGTTGGGTTTCCTTTTAGTCCGAGTTCATAAGGGTAACCTTGTTCCTTTGTTGGGAACCCTATTTAATAAATAGCAAGTCATTAACATAGCTTCACCCGGAACCCTTGACTCGATCTGAATAGGACAACATGGAATTAACCATCTCCTTCAACACCTGTTTTTCCTTTCGAAATACCATTTCTTTGAGGAGTATAAAGGCGGTCGTTTCATGGATTATTCCAACAGATGAAAATCTTGAGTATCCATGTACTCACCTCCCTATCGATCCTTAATCTTTTGATCAAAGACCCAAGTTGTAATTCAACTTGCTTTTAAACACTTTGAATTTATCTAATGCTTCATCCTTGATATGTAACGAGATAGACATAACAAAATCTAGAAGCATCTTCAATAAATGTCACAAAGTACTTCTTATTCCCCAAAGAAGGATTGGCATGCAAATCACACAGTCACTTGTGAATAAGCTCCAAGATCTTAGTCTCACGACTAACACCACGAAAGGGTTTCTTGGTTATCTTGGTCAACATGCAAGTTTTACACTTTTCAAAGGTCCATGTCAAAAGAAGGATTAAACCATACCTACACATATCTTGCATCCTTTTATAGTGAACATGGCCAAGTCTAGCATGCCAAAGGGTAGAGTCATCGGTCATATGTGGTCACAAAAGGCGAAATAACACTATCGGTGGTAACATTAAGCTTTGAACATTTGATTACATAAATAACCAAAACCAATAAAAACACCATGCTTGGAAAGCACAAATTTATCGACTCAATAACTTGTTTATAACCATGATTATTCAAAATACTACTTGAAACCAAGTTCTTCCCGATATCGGGAACATGAATAACTTCAAACAAAGTTACAATCTTTCCTGAACTAAACCTAAGATCTACACAACCACGACCATGCACCAAGGTCGTTGACTCATTTCCCATGTGAAGAATAGAACCATCATTCGGTGACTCATAAGTCTTGAACCGACTTCTATCTTTACACACATGAACTGTTGCACCGATTCAACCCACCACGCAACATCATCATCCCGCACATAAAAGATTCGAGATACATATGTAACATAATAAATCGAAAAGACTTATTAAACATATTCGACCTTTCGGTGAGTTGGTGAACCACCACTCCTGAACCATTAGTGCACGATCCATTGGCTTTACCACCAATTTTAACACCTTTGCGGTCCCTTTTAATGTGATCGGTCTTGCCACATTTCCAACAAGTAGGAGTTGCCTTCTTGTTAAGATTTGCCTTTGTGTTATCATGATATTTGCGTTTGCCTTTGTTATCATTGTACACGGTGGAGTTGTTATGCTCACCATA